>CM067371.1:26942114-27092114 GCA_034401795.1 Chaetoderma sp. LZ-2023a
CGCATGACACGTGTGTTAGCACTAGTTTGACTGCATATTACCTATCACAATCTTTATGTAAAATGAAATACTGTCATAATTATGGGGGAAAACTTCAGTCTTATTATGGGTTGTTCTGTGTGAACATGAAACATGATGTATTGGGATTGCATTATGTTTCAATAAAGTTTATTATACCTCCCTACTGCAATTAGAAGTTAAAAAATTAATTTCTACGGGTTTTGTTAGATCCTACAAAGTTCTTTATTTTTGTCACGGAGTTGACTTTTAATCTTGATACTGATTTGTTCGAGCTATATTTTGCATTTAAAAGTTGGTTCTCGTTACTGCTGATATTTGCTTCTAAATATGCTGCTGTAGTAGAAAATAAATATCGCACAAAACATCGATTCTATTACAATTATTTTCACGAGATACCTCCCAGTAAATATGCACCAATCTGTGGAATGACTCATTTATTGTGGGCAATTGTAAATCGCGCAGTATGAACAATATCAGAAATAATAATATTGATTACATTGTCTATATAATACGTGTAGTAGGCTACCTGGCCATGTGTGTTGTGTTTTGGAAATACAGACGTTTGTGCTGAATTATATCACTGGATATTGATATTTAAATCTCTGCTTTGCAGTAAAATAGTCTAAGTCAATTTGTCGGTACGTCGATCTGACAGTCAGTCGGCCTGTCTCTGTCAAATTTGTGATATATCTGACAAAGACACTTCTATCACAACTATACCATATTCACGCGTGTTAGAAATGATTTGTCTACAATCCGCTTGCCCCTCCCCCCCCACCTCTTGCTCTCCCCCACCTTCTCTCTCCCACCACCTCTCTCTCTCTCCCCCGCCTCTCTCTCCCCACACCTCCTCTCCCCACTTCTCTCCTCCCCACCTCTCTCTCTCCCCCCCACCTCTCACTCTCCCCACCTCTCTCTCTCCACCTCTCTCTCCCTCCCTCCCCCACCTCTCCCCCACCTCTCTCTCCCTCCCTCTCCCCACCTATCTCTCCCTCCCTCTCCCTCTCCCCACCTTTCTCCCTCCCTCTCCCCCTACCTTCTCTCTCGCTCCCGCTCCCCACCTCTCTCTCCATCCCTCTCCCTCACCTCTCTCTCCCCCACCTCTCTCTCCCACCTCTCCTCTCACGCACCTCTCCTCCCCCCAACCTTCACTCTCCCTCTCACCCACCTCTCTTCTCCCCCACCTTTCCATCTCCCCTTCCCTCTCCCCTCCCCTCTCTCTTACCACCTCTCCTCTCCCCTCACCTTTCCCCCTCTCCCTCTCCCCTACCCTCTCCCCACCTTCCCTCTCCCTCTATCCCCACCTTTCCTCTCCCCCACTCTCCCTCTCCCCCCACTCCTCCGTCCTCCCCACTCACTTCTCCCCTCCCTCTCGCCCCACCTTCCTCTACCCACTCTCCATCCCTCTCCCTCAGCTTTCCTCTCCCTCCCCTCCCTCTCCAATCCCCCCTCCCCCTCCCCACCTTCCCTCTCCTCCACCTTCCCTCTCCCCACTTGCCCTCTTCCTCCCTCTCCCTCTTCCTCCCTCTCCATATCTTTCCCTCTCCCTCCCTCGCCCTCCCTCTCCCTCTCCTTCCCCTCCTCACCCTCGCTCTCCTCCACCCCACCTTCCCTCTCCCCACCTTCCCTCCCCACCTTCCCTCTCCCCACCTTCCCTCGCCCACCTCTCTCTCCCTCCCTCTTTCACCTCTTTCTCCCTCCATCTCCCTCCCTCACTCCCCCACCTCTCTCCCGCCCCTCCCCTTCCTCTCCCTCCCTCCCTCCCTCCCTCCCTCTCTCTCTCTATCTCTCTCTCTCTCTCTCTCTCTCTCTCTCTCTCTCTCCCTCTCCCTCTCCTTCCCTCTCCACCCCTCCCTCTCTCCCTCCCCCACCTTCCTTCTCCCACCTCTCTCTCCCTCCCTCTTTCACCCTCCATCTCCCCTCCCTCACTCCCCCACCTCTCTCCCTCCCCCTCACCTTCCTCTCCCTCCATCCCGCCCTCCCTCCCTCTCTCTCTCTCCCCCTTTCCCTCACCACCCTCCCTCTCTCCCTACCCCACCTTCCCTCTCCACCTTCCCTCTCCCACCTCTCTCTCCCGCCCTCTTTCACCATTTCTCCCTCCATCTCCCTCCCTCACTCCCCCCACCTCTCTCCCTCCCCTCGCCTTCCTCTCCCTCTCTCCCTCCCTCCCTCCCTCCCTCCCTCCCCTCCCCCCCTCTCTCTCTCTCTCTCTCTCTCTCTCTCTCTCTCTCTCTCTCTCTCTCTCTCTCTCTCTCGCTCGCTTATGCCGCTCTCTATGCGCCTCCCAGCCCGCACCTCTCTGTATTTCTGTCTGCCTATCTGTCTGTGTGCCTGCTCACATGCCCGTAAGTCTGCCAGTAAATTAGTTATAGTGTGCGGTCTACCATGCTTTAACGAGATACTTCACGTACAATGGAGGAATCCAGTTTTAGCTATTCCCCGTCCATCTATAGCTAATCTCCCCCCACACTTTGCCTGTGTTGGGATCAATCGATCCATGAACTTTCTGAATCTCAATTTCCAGAAACCATACAGGTAAGGTGTTGACTATTTTGAAACTAATTTGACTGGGTGCTGATGCTGCCATGCTGTCAAATTAGTTTCAAAATATTCAACAGAAAGTTTATTAATGGGTAGTCATACTATTCGTCCAATGTGTCGGCCTATTAAGCGTTAAAGTCGGGATTATATCGAGTCATTCATGACGTCATGGTTATGCCGTCACCATACACGTCACGTTGTTGATTATGACGTCATATGACGTCATAAGATGGATGGATAAACTTGGAAAGGTCCATTGAATTACTACTTCACAGACCATCCTTTTCAATAGTAAGAAGAAAAGCTTCCACGACACGTTGTGAGCGATGAACCACCGCTACCTGTGTGCATTGGACTGACAGTTCATACACGTAGGCGGTCAACGAATCCGATCACCCTAACTGTAAGACCTGGGCTTCAGTGTCAGTTATGACCGAATTCTGTGGCTGAAGAATCAGTTGGCAACTGCAGTATGTCAGTATATTCAGAAGAAATGTATTTTGTCCTTCTTAGCTACGTTATGGTCTGTTCACAGTGGCTGTCGTGGTAAATTTAGATCACCATCCTTCAAGTATTACCTCCAAAGGTTCATTTCATCGCACAAACATTGGCCTCTTTAAGTCTCCTAGAAAATCGAATATGGGACAGTGGCGAGAAGCAATTACACTTCCTTCTGCAAATACAAAGAAGTACTATTCACTGCAGGCGAGTTTTACTGCTTTTGCTGTCAATGAGACCACAGTAAACATGCAAAAGACAAATAATGCATATGTGATGAAGCTTAATGTAGCACAAGTGTCTGCAGAAATGAAAGCAGAAAAGCTTTCGTTGGGAAACACATTAGAATTGCTCAAGAAGAAAAAATTTGAAAAATGGTGCCGCTGTAACATGGTTAACACCACCCCCCCCCCCCCCCAATGCACCTCTGCAAGGTGACTCTAGCATTGATGATAAGCAGAAAGCGCTAACACTACTCTTGCCACTCTTCTATGAAAAATCGACAAGAGCTTCCTGCCATGATCACACACCGCATGGATGATCATCGTCAAGCGGCTCAATTTACATTTCCAGTTTTAGCTATGTCACGCCCATCTCTAGCTAAGCTCCACATATGCTGCGCCCGTGGTGGATGGGATCGATCGATCCCTGGACGCCATGACTATCAATTTCCAGAAAACTATATACGCAAGCTGTTAAATATTTTGAAACTAATTTGACTGTGTGCTGTTGCTGCCTATGGCGTAATTGATTATGACGTCATCCTACACGTTATGTAGTTGTTAAGACGTCATATGATGGATGTATAAGCTGGCAAGGTCAATTTCTCAACCCTGGTCAAATTCTTGCGATTGCCATGGAGATCCCACTACATTTTTGTTTGTGTTACAAAGACACATTCTCAGATGCGCATTGTCACTGCCGAATATAATGGGTAGATGGCTCATGCGCATATACCATCATTATGGGGTTAGTTAATGCGACCGTCGGTGACGTGAATTCAGTAAATCGCAATTACGCATGACCGGGTATTCATTGACTTGGCGACGCAGACGATCCGCTGCATAAATAGCCTTCAAAATGACTAAATTATCTTTTTGTAATTTGAAAAGAAATTGAACAGACGCAAATTTATATATTTTTATCAGAAATAAAATTGTGTTGGCTACATTAATCTGACACTTTATTCGACAACGTAATAGGTTTAGTAATAAAAACTTATTATTTTGGAGACTCTACATCCGTTGAGAAAATACTGAACTATGAAATCCCTCTCTTGAGAGGGTCATTCATAAGCGATCTAGCAAGTATATACTAAATCTATGGTAGGACATACCAAAGTACCACATAAAGATTTCTGCTTTTATCATAATGCTAATGTGTTTAACCATTTAGTAGCGAAATTTGTTAAAAAAAAAAAAAATATTTACTTACTGAATGCCCATTTGCAGGCCAAGAGAAGACGTTTCTGAAAATTTATCAGTGGAATGACTGGCTCGATTATCGAGCCAGTCATTCCGTATTTCGTATTTTCTTTATTACACTTGTAATGATTTCATATTAGGAATATGATTATGTCCATATATTCGAAAACTGGTGTCATGAGATTGTCTTGTATGAAATGAGCCAGAGAATCGCCAGCGAGGGAATGAGGAGTCGGGTACCAGCCTACTTTCGGAAGTCATATTTTCCCGAGAATTTACTTTTAATATTGTCGTATTGTAAACTCGTAGCTTTGTGGAATAAGGAAATCTAGTGTAGGTCGTACTAAATTTTGATGCGTAACATAGCAATTTGATTCAGTCAAGTCCGAGGTATCCATGGTGTCTCGTGCGCGTTAGCTTAAATAGGCTGCGCTTTCGGATATTCGAGGATTCGATTCGGATCAACTCTGACGTTCACGTCATCTTACATTTTAAGTCTGATTCAGACAACTTTACATCTACACATCTATTATTGATTGATTTCCAGATCCCTTCAATAATAGTAAGTGCTGCGGATTTTGGAAATAATCTTGACTATCAGAATTTATCCAGGAGAAGGAGAGCTGTCATAAGTTATCTTTGTTTTGGTAACATATGCGCGGAATTCGAACATTGTTTTTGACAGTTGGAAATTCCCGTTAGCGCTTCTTGCGGTATTATTTTGAAACTTTTACTTTGACCTAATTTCAGGAAAACGATCACGTAATCTATATTGCCTATCTTATGTGGACCAACCGGCCATATATATTTTCTGGATACTCATATTTCAACAGAATCATATTAGATTTTATAGCTCTTAGACCTGATAGCCGTATCGGCACAAATCAGGGGAAGTTATTGGTCTATTATTTTACCGTATCTATCTGAATTTTAGTGTACAGTCTTATCCTATTATTTGCGCCATTCAACGATGGAGAACTTAATTTAATTGACTAATATTGATTAGTCTTTATCCTCAACTAATAAAACTTGAATTTTCGTAACCTGATTTTGTCCAATTATTACTCTGATGTATTAAGCGCATCAGAGTAACCCTTTTGCTGCTCTATCCTATTGGAACTTGGAATACACTGTGGAAACCGTCTGGACAAACGGATGCTGATGCCTGAAGAGTGAAATCGGAAGTGTCATCCCTTACACACATTACACATCTACCTATTCTTGCTTCTGCTATTCCCCTCATATACCCTTGTGTGAATCTGGCAGGTTAGTAGCGAGCTGCTACCAATTGTGACAGCAGGATTACATTACGAATTAAAGGGATACTATCCGTATCGGATATTTACCTTCTCACAGCTTGCATGTTAAAGGGATACTATCCGTATCGGATATTTCACTTCTCACAGCTTGCATATTAAAAGGACAGTATCTGCATCAGATAATTGGTTTCATTTATATTCAACGCTTCTCTTAAAGGTGATTTGTCATCTGGATGAACACAACGAGACAGGTGGCAGGTCTTGGGAGAGGGTAGATCTTACATTAGACCACTAGACCTGACAGACGGACTGCCACAGCTGACTTCTAGTGACCTCGGGTCGCTACAGAATTTTGGTGCCGTAACCAGGATAGAGCGTACTGCAAAAGGGATATTCAGATTGAAGTGGATATGGAAACTATTAGGAACAGAATGTTAGACAGACCGTCGCAGAGCACGGTTAATCTTGGACAATTAAACCCTGTGGGGTTAGGAGAGGGTGATGAACCCACTGAGGCGCTGGGACATGCATCATCTACCACTCAAGCTCACAGGGAGGGAATTGACCATGGAGCATATCCTATGGAGGATGATAATTGGACATCTGGACAGATCAGCAATGATAG
The DNA here is from genome assembly GCA_034401795.1 of Chaetoderma sp. LZ-2023a. Classification (NCBI taxonomy): domain Eukaryota; kingdom Metazoa; phylum Mollusca; class Caudofoveata; order Chaetodermatida; family Chaetodermatidae; genus Chaetoderma; species Chaetoderma sp. LZ-2023a. The sequence goes on from CM067371.1 coordinate 26,948,483, forward strand.
GGATGGCTCAGATTCAGAGGTGACCTTCAACCCTAGGACAGCTCATCAGGATGTTTTGGAAATTGGCCGATGGAGTGAAGGACATGATAGCCAGAGACAGGCTCGTCTTAGAGGTGCATTATTGACTCCAACCAGGACAGGGATGGACCGGAATATGGATGGATCGCGAGGGGATCCAGCACCAATACCTGTCACTCCTTCCAGATCTTGGGAGAATTATCAAAATTCAAGCCGGAGAATGGATTGTTGGCAAATGCCATCATATGGTAGGCGTAAAGGCCGGGAACCAGACAATTTTGATGGAGAAACTATGGACTGGATAGATTTTTACCGCCATTTTGAAACCGTTTCTAATTGGAATCAATGGACCAGAAGAGAAAAAGGCATGCAATTAGCTATGTGTTTGAAAGGAACATCACGGGCCATTCTTGGAGATTTACCTAGCGGAGTTGAACCCAGTTATGTTTATTTGGTTACTGAACTTACACACCGTTATAACCCAGTGGAATGTGGAACAGCCTATAAGATAGAGTTTAGAAATCGCCACCGCAGGCCAAATGAGAGTGTGATGCAATTTGGATATGGACTTAAACGATTGGTAACCAAGGCTTTCCCAATGATCACTGTGGAGGCAGAGGAACAGTGGGTTATCGATCAATTCATGTCCGACCGGGAGATCTTGAGATACGGAGACATGTGCAGTTCTGGAGACCCCAAACCTTGCCAGCAGCCATTGCTCTCGCAGTGGAGTTTGAATCGTTCAGTACTTCAGTACGGGGAAAGTCATCCAAGAAACCAACAATTGTTACTGACTATGGAGAAGCTTATGCAGTTTCAGGCAGGCCTACACATGAAAAGGCAATTGACACTATTCAGCCCTCAATGCTCATACAGATAGGTGAATCCTTGAACAAAACTAACTTCGAATTATCTTCAATGCGCCAGGCTGTGAATGATCTACACCGCCGTGTTGATCAGTCAGAACATAAGCGACGAGATTATGGGCCGAGAAAATCCAGTAATCAGGACCATGAGAAAACAGTTTGTTGCTATGGATGTGGAGAAATTGGACACTATCAGCGAGACTGTACAGTAAAGAAGATCGCAGGCAGTCAGTTAAACTAGGGAAGACTGGGTTTGTGGCAAAAAATTCAATCCTACGTATATCTAAAAAGCGGCCAGAGGATGGATTTGCCATCTCTGTTGATTCTTCATGCTTATATGTGCATTCTGTTATGCAAGGGGTTAATGTGGAACTGCTGGTGGATACGGGCTCTACCTATACATTGTTGGATGTGGACAGCTTCTACAAAATTTATGAAACAGAGCGTCCATCACTAAACCCCCTTGATTTGTCTCTAAGAGCTGCGAGCGGGGAGGATCTCAAAGTTTATGGAGAGGCAAATCTGGAAATCTGCTTAGGAGAGATTACTATAAATTACCCAGTAAAATAGTCTCCTTGGCTATAAAGCATGGAATCCGTGGAATAGATTTTCTCGGTGATCATGACTGTCAGCTGGATTTATCCAATAGGAGGCTGGATGTCAACACTTTTTCCATAAAGCTACATAGGAAGGATAGCAATCTCTACAGTAACGTAGAATTAACTGAGGATATAACTATTGCACCTCGATCGGAGGTTCTCGTTCCTGCCATCAGAGGGATAGTTGAGGCAAATGGGAAAAGTCCAATAATTAAAATGGTGGAACCCCGTGCCGAGCTAATGGCAGGATCAGGTCTTCTGGCTGCACAGACAGTCGTTAAAACCAATTCTGATAAAATACCCCTCAATATCATTAATCCGACCGCAAACCCAGTTCATTTAAAAGCTGGCGATATAGTAGCCAGATTGGAAGAAATAGTAGATGTAGTGGACTTACCCATGAACTTACCTGCAGATCGCCATTCCAAGAGCATCTTCAATGGATCTATGAGCGAGGAAGAACTTCCCATACATTTACAACTGATACTACAATCGGCCACTGATTTAGATGCCACACAGAAACAGACTTGTGAACCTGCTATATCGCTACAAGGATGTATTTCAAAGTAATCCAGATGACCTAGGATGTACTCATCTTACAGAGCACCATATTGATACTGGAACAGCTCGACCAGTGAAGCAACCTCCTCGAAGAATGACTGCTGTGCATCAAGACATTGCCAACCAGGAGATTGAGTCTATGGAATGGAGAGGATTAATAGAGCCATGCTTTAGTGCATGGTCATCTCCGATTGTGTTGGTGAAGAAGAGTGACGGATCGGTAAGATTTTGTATTGATTATCGAAAAGTTAATTCTTTGACCCAGAAAGATGCCTACCCGCTTCCACGCATCGACGAATGTTTTGAGGCTTTGAGTGGAGCTCAGTGGTTCTGTACCCTGGATCTTGCCTCCGGATATTGGCAAGTACAGGTAGATGAGGAAAGTCGGGATAAAACAGCATTTGCCACAAGAAAAGGCCTCTATAGGTTCCGAGTTTTACCTTTGGCCTCTGCAATGCACCCGCAACATTTGAGAGATTAATGGAGCTGGTTCTACAATGGGAGCGTTGCTTAGTGTATATCGATGACGTCATTGTAGCCGGTCGGACTTTCGAGTAGACTAAAGAAAACTTGGAATTGGTCTTAGAAAGATTTCGAGGAGCTAACCTAAGACTAAAACCTTCAAAGTGCAAACTGTTCTGTCATTCTGTCAAGTTTCTAGGATATATTGTTTCTCATGAAGGAGTTCATTGTGATCCGGACAAAGTATCTGCAGTCTGGGATTGGCCAACCCCTCAAAATGTAAAGGAAACTAGATGTTGGCTTGGATCTTCGTCTTACTACAGGAGGTTCATAAAGGATTTTTCGTCAATAGCTGCTCCACTCTACGCACTTACTAAGAAAGGAGTCAGATTCATATGGACTGAGGATTGTTAAGAAGCATTTCAGCTCCTGAAAACAAAGCTGGTCACAGCCCCAATACCTGTTTATCCACAGAATGCTGGAAAGTTCATTCTTGACACTGATGCCAGTGCGACCGGAATTGGAGCTGTGCTGTCTGAAGATATAAATGGAGTGGAAAGAGTCATAGCTTATGCCAGTAAATCGTTGTCTAAGATGCAAAGAAATTACTGTACCACAATGCGAGAGTTGTTAGCGGTAGTTGTTTTTGTGAAACAATTTCGCCATTATTTGTATGGGCATTATTTTCTCGTACGGACGGATCATGCATCATTAGTGTGGTTAACAAACTTCAAGGAACCTGAAGGAATGCTGGCACGGTGGCTATCTATTCTAGGTACTTACGATTTTGAGGTGCAGCACAGGAAAGGGACTGCTCATGGGAACGCTGATGGCTTATCAAGGAAGCCTCGGAGATGCAAAAGGAATGACTGCCCGGAGTGCAGTAAGGGATCAAATGGATCCCAGAAGGAGATTCCGGCAGATGAAGAACTATATGGTGAAGTCTTTGAACCAGAGGTTATTTTAACCACTTTGGAGGATAACAATCCATATGCGTTGCGATTCGGTGAATGTAACCAAGTTTGGGGTGCGGGTCGGCCCCTGCTGCTGTCTGTCAGCAAAGTCGAGAGTAGGAGTTTGTCATATGTGTCTGAAGATGGTGCTCCAGAGCAAATTTGGCATGTAAACTTGCCCCTATCGCATACTGTCGAGGAAGGTGTAACCATGGTGGTTGAACTGTATGTGTCTGGAGTTGGTGCTTCAGAACAAGTTTTGGCGTGCAAAATTGCCCCTGCTGCAAGCTTCCGGTATCGGAAGGCTATGGTTACCACATGTGTTGCCGGAGTTGATCGCCCGGAACAGGGAGGGTGTGCTGCCCATCAACCCCTCTTGCTGACGACCGAGGAAGACAGAGCTATGAACAAACTCTACAATTCACCTAGTAATTCAGAAGGCGGTGTCGCCAGTCGAACCCTTCTGTTCTCGAATGACAGAGCTATGACTGATGATTGTTGGATTAGTAGAAAATTGGATCTCCAAGAATTAAAGATATTACAAGATAAGGATGATGTTATCCGGACTTGTCGGTAATTTAAGCAGTCAAATACAGGACCACCTGATCGAGACCGTCTTAGCACTAAGAACCCAGAGTTGAAAGTGTTATGTGCACAATGGCATCACTTGATGGTGGAGGAGGGTCTACTGTATCGACAAATCAAGTGTAAAATACAACCGTACCAGAACAAACAGTTCGTCGTGCCAAGACAAATGCGCAGGCAGATTATGTATCAATTACATAACCAGAGGACTTCGGGACATTTAGGTGTGAAAAAGACCTTCAATGCAATTAAATTACGCTTTTACTGGCCAGGACACAAACAGGATGTAGTAAGATGGTGTTCTCGATGTTGGATATGTGGAAGGGATAAGCCAAGATTGAAGCCTAAGAGAGCTTATCTTCAGCAGAGACTGGTAGGAGCACCAATGGAGCGTGTGGCATGTGATGCTGTCGGCCCTCTTCTGAAATCTGAAGCTGGAAACCAGTATATATTAGTTGTCTGTGACTACTTTACCAAGTATGCGGAGGCATATGCATTACCCAACCATACCGCACAGACCATTGCTGATAAACTTGTGACCGAATGGATATGCCGATACGGTGCTCCACTTCAACTTCACACAGATCAAGGTCGAGATTTCGAGTCACACTTGTTCAAGGGAGTATGCAAACTACTGGGGATACACAAAACTCATACAGCACCATACCGACCAAACTCGGATGGATTAGTTGAGAGACTGAATAGAACCTTAAAACACATGCTACGGAAATTTGTTGCAGACTCGCAAGATGACTGGGATGACCATCTACCATATGTAATGGCTGCTTATCGTGCTACTGTACAGGAAAGCACTGGATGTTCTCCACATCTCATGCTCTATGGTCATGAAATGACACTTCCAATGGATATAATGATGCGATACGCTCCTGGACATTGTTCTCTACCATCCTGTCTGATTGAGTATGTAGAATGGTTGCGCGATGTGTTGGCGGAGAGTCATCAAGTAGCCCAAGAGAACTTGAAGAAAGCTGCGGAATGACAAAAGCGACTGTATGATATGACTTCAAACCTATCCAATACTAGGAAGGGAGATTGGGTATGGTTGTGGGATCATCCAGGGGATAGGAGTAAATTAGGCCATGGATGGAATGGACCATTTGTAGTACTGGAGCAGCTTGGTGAAGTAAGCTTCAAAATCCAAGCGTCTGCTTCTTCGAAGCCCAAAATAGTACATGTGGACCATTTAAAAGATTATCTGTGTGAGGACATCCCTGTTAGCTGACTGGAGTCAAACTCATCATCGGAATCCTCTTCGGAAATGGTTACAGAGAGGACTGATAACAAGCTACTGGGGAAGGGTTTTCGTAACAGAAAATCTCCTCAACATTATGGATGGGACTAGGAACATTTAAACTGATTTGGGATACATATGTATTTGTGTATATGTGTTTACATGAATCATATATATACATAGCTGTGAAACATATCAAATTACTCAAAGTTTGTACTTTACTCTATTCACAGATGTCTCGCACTGAAGCTAGAGAGGCTGCAGAGATGTTAAAGTCTCAACTGGACTTCGGTTCGCTGGATACGGCCTGGATGAACGAAGAAGTGCTGAGTCTATTTGCAGATGAAGAGTCGGTGGAGGAGTCGACGCCAATGGTTGCGGAGGAGTCAGTTCGGAAAATTGTTCGAAGTGTCATGGTGGCTCCAAAGCCTAAACCGGTGTGTGGTGTGTCATGGAGCCGGGTCAGGGATGGAGCGAAATGTTTGGTTCCGGAGTGTAGTTCCCGGGAATTCGGTCAGTGGCAGGCATTACTGCGCCACTGCAAGGAGATTCATAACAAGAAATGTTTGTACTTCAGCTGTCCCGTCGGTGGAAGAAAGTGTTCCGTGTGGAAACGAGTATACGATGTGGCGAGGCACTTGGTGCAGGTGCATGGATTTGCGGGAATGGACAAGGCTAGAGAGTTAGCAAATTATCGGGATTGTCCACAGGATATAATTGACAATGCGTCTTATATCAGCCCTGGGCTACTGGATCTACCACTCGGTACCGGCGTAGATCCTCATTGGTGTCAGGCACGTGTTAGTTATACCGTGGTATCACCATTGTTAATGTAGGAGTCCAGTAAGGCACGGAGGTCTGAAAAGTGCCGGAATCCAGTTGTACCTCTTCTTCCGGAGGAGATGTCACTGGACGTTGTCCAACCTACGATCTATATTGAAAGCGAGACTGTGGAGGATTCAAGCGATTTTGAGCCTGTGATAGCGATGGAACATCCGAATGTTGTTTCCCCAGAGCCAGTTGTTCAGGTAAAGAATGTTTCCGCGGAGCCGATCGCCAAGACGAAGTTTATTTCCCCGAATTCGACCGCTAGGGCAATTGCTGTCGCCAATCCAGCGATCGAAATTCCGTCGTCAGGTAAGGAACTGGTCAGATTCATTTTTTACACATGTGAACAACAACGGCAGTGGGCTGCATTAGAGAAAGCAGCAAAGGATCGCTTGAAGAAAGCAGAATTTCGAGAGGCCGCTGAGAGAGATGCAGAACTTCGTGCTACGAAAAAACGCTTAGCCGAACTGGAGCAGGAGAATGCGATCTTGAGAGCCGCGAAGGCGCAGGCGACGCCGGTCCCACCTAGCAAAGATCGCTGGCAAGAACAATACGTCAATTTAATCAGGTCGATTGTCAAAGAGGGTGCCCTGTTGACAGAGGAGTATGAACCAACCGAAGAGTAGTCATCATCCAGAATAAGCAAGAAAAGAAATATTTAGTATTATGTGAAATGTTTATTTGTAAAGGGGATGTCTAACAATTTTATTTGGTTTGGGAAATCTGTGGTGCATCATGTCTGATTATTCCATCATCACAACATTATGGCAGGCAGGGGGCAGGAAAGGGCCTTCCCACTCACTTGTCATAACATTATGATAATGGGGGCGATTGTCGAGTTTCAGAGAACAGCTGGTGGGAATTGAGTCACTACTCGCTCACTCCCTGATCTCGATCAATGTCTTCATGTCATGAAATTACCACAGACTTAGTCTAACCGTAGGAGGAATGGGGGTGGTCTTTAAAAGTTAAGTGATTGGTCTGAGAGGCTGATGTTGTGTCTGGGCAATCTCGTTTCTGTGATTGGAGACAATCATGGCGAGGAGAATGTCGAGACAGACATCAGTTGAAACCTTTTGTGTTGGCCTCAGACGGAGTTTTCAGATGGATGTATATAAATTGATAAATGTAAATATGATATCTTATATTGTGGAACAGGCAGGCATGATGTTTCATGTTTGACTTCATGGTCGGTGATATGCAATATTTTGAAACTAATGATTGTGAGATACCATATTCTGAAACTACCGACTGATGTGTTTCGTAGAACTGAAATTTGAAATGGTTTGACACTTTGATTCGGACTGTTATTGCCTCACCTGACCAACATTTTATCCTTTCTATCATGTACAGTGTGCATATCGTTAACCTGTAAAGAGAGAGGGAGACCAAAGTAATTTCATCACGGACAAGCCCTGTGTAGTATATGTTGTATTTTCTCTATAAATTCAGTTTGCAACATCCTCAGTGTCTGGATAGGACAGAAAGGGGAAGGGAATGAGCCTTTCTCACTCACCTGTCCTAACCATTTACTGAGGATGGCTGAGTTCTCGGAAGTGTGAGTAGGGGGTGGGACTGGGTTTATTCCCCACTCGCTCACCATTTCCTAGGATTCAGTTAAGAAATTGAATTCTTCCTTTTGGATTGTTTTTGGGTTTTGTTCTTTTTACTTTAGTCATAGTGGGTGAAATTACTTTGGTGTGTGTTGAATGACAGTTGCTATGCGGTTATGATATGTATGTAAAGTGAACTTTTCTTGGATTGTCTTACTGTGCTTACGATTTACCTGCGAATGTTAAGGATTTTGGCACGATGACGTGCCATATTTTAAGTAAGGGTGACAACGGCATATGAGGATTATTTGTACATTGACAATGTCGGTAGAAATACAATATTATTATTATTATTATTATTATTATTATTATTATTGTCATACCATCTCCGCCGCACTGCCGACGAGGGCTGCGACAGTGGGATCGCTTACATAATAATGATAACAATAATAATCAATTTATTATTCTATTTTGGGCCACTTGCCCCTGCAGTGTTTCAGGCAGTATTAAAGGAGAACTAACTTCAAATAATAGTTGTTCAGCTGATCTAATACGTCATTCGTAAACTATAATATAATATAATATTAAGCTTATTATTATGCCGCTAAAGAAAGCTATTCAGGCTTGAGTAGTTTAAACGTTGGTACATTTCCAAAGCCTATGGTGGCTGTCATGCCTTACTTTTCAACCAATCAGAAGGAAAAACTAGCGTATCTGCCTTGGTCAATACGCTCAGTCATAGCGGTGTCACATATAATTTGGCAATGTGATATGAAAACAATCATACAGGTAAGCTGATGACTATTCTGAGACCAATTTGACCGGAAGCCGTTACTGCCATAGGCAATGACAACTTCCAATCAAATTATCCCCAAAATATTCACCAAGATGATTTGCATAATAAAGAATGTAATGCATTGCCACTTACATGACACCATACACTATCGCGTAAACAAAATCACGGTGCTCACTGTTCAATGTTTACACCATGTTACAAAGCAGATTATTGTGATACAAGTAAGGGAATGTAACAGGATGTGAATGATATGGAATCCATAAACTATAATCTATCGTACAATCTATCGCATTTGAGATGAGATTAGCATCGCTTTAACAATGATGACGATGGATACTTGGGTTGATAGATAACTCGGGTGTATGATTGGGTGAGAAGATGGATGAATTAGTCTAGCTGTTTAATTTTTTTGATGCTAACAAGTATTTGGAGAGTTTGATAAGGAGCGGTTTATTGCGTATTGCACAAAGACCACCGCAGAGGCCGGTTTTTGCCGGCTTCGGCGTGAAAGCGTTATATAATAATCAATTCATTCTGAAATGGCATAAGACTCACGGCCATAGTCTGAAATGAGAGGTCGTTTCCGGTGGTGTTAAAGGATCTAACTAGGCGCTGATTGGTTTATGGATTTTAGGCAAAATATATAATGTTCGATTTTGCGCATCATCACGACCTCACAGATACGTTAGCTGTTATTTATGGATGCACTTGTCTGCGTGTAATGAATTAATTATTTCAATAAAATCTACTCGGTTTTGAGACCATATTAAATCATCAAGTTTTCTGTAACGTTTGGTGTTTTACTTAACTACCTTTCAGCCTGGCGGATGGAGTTTTCTCTAGACATAATCGCAGTTGCGGTACATTTATCGGCTGGTTTTATAATAATAATAATAATAATAATAATAATAATAATAAAAATAATAATAATAATAATAATAATAATAATAATAATAATAATAATAATAATAATAATCTGATTTATACGTAATTTGTCGATGGTCTGTCGCTAATTAAATGAAAGGTTGTGCTACTGTTTTTAACTGGCAATGATCTGACTACAAGACCGTCTTATGGGTATTATGGGTCTCTGATTCAGTTTCACAACTAAAAAAACCTAATTAATTTATATGCAATGAAATCATCATATTCTAAGACGCATTTCGTTTCCTTACATCTAGGCTCATAATTTAAGCCTCTAAAAGTATATAATTTTAGCTATTTAATTTTAAAAGGATTTTAGTGTGAATATTAACCTTTTATTGAGGTGGTCCTCAGGTACCCAATCACTAAAAGTCAGCCCAGGTGGGCTCTTGAGGGTCATCCACCAGAAATGTCTATTTTTACCATTTAATATTTTTTTCAAGAAAAATGGGACGGGGCTGGTGGAGTATTTCGAAGCTATGTAGCACAAGTCTTTTGAGAAAATAATAGTCCCACTCTGTTCATTGCAGTTATCCTCACATCGTGGCTTAATTTCCTGGACAATATTGATGTTATAAGACAGGAAAATGTTGACAACGAATGCTATACACTCAATGCAACACATCCTGGGGTGGGCGTGGGAAGGGGGGGGGGGGGGTGGGGGGGGGGGGGTGTGTGTGGCTGGTGGGGTCTGAATTCTGGCCTATTATAGAAAAATAACGAACTAGGCTATGCATATAAACAGATTCCAAATTTTAATGGACCCTTCCAGTTTTGGCTAAGCTCCACCCACACTTCGACTGTGTTGGAATCAATCACTGACTATCAATTTCCAGAAAACTATACAGGTAAGCTGTTGAATACTTTGAAAGTAATTTGTCTGGGTGCTGTTGCTGCTTATAGCAGCATGCTTATTAAATAGTAAAGACATACAATTCAAGCAACCTGATGGACTATTAAGTGTTTTATTAAGCATTCACGACGTAATGATTATGACGTCATCCTGCACGTCACGTAGTTGATTACGAAAATTCGTTTCAAAATATTCAACAGCATGTTTATTAAATTGTTAATACATAGACTTCATACAACTTGACGGATGATTAAGCGTTTAAGACGGACTAAATAGCGTCATTCATGACGTAATGATTATGACGTCGTCCTATACGTCACTTAGTTGATTATGACATCATATGATGGATGCATAAACTGGAAAGGTCAATTCTCAAAGCAGTGTAGCCTGCGGGCATTTTGGCTGGGAAATGTATAAATAATATCAGTGTAGTCAAAACTACGAAGGATATCTGACTCGGTTCTCATTATAGTCAAACTTGGGAGAGGATGTTTTGACATAGTGGTCCTTTGCAAGTTTTGTTTTATTAGTTGCGGTTTCGAAATCCTATTCACTATATATAGTACGTCAGTTAATTATATAATTTAGCTTAAAACTTTCACAGCTGAATTCCCATAAGTATATTAGTTCAACACTTGATATTATTTTTTATTAGTTTTTGTCGCATACGCGGGCCTCTATTGTAAGTCATCGTCCTATTGCACGATCCTCACCCTCCCATTCCATTCCCGTATCAAGTACGAACGGCGTGGCTATGTGAGTGAGCGTATGTTAATACAATGACTGTAAGTGGGCCCAGGACAACTGCCTCTTTTGCCCATTATATAAGACGGCCCTGTCTGGCTATATCAGCAACCGATTTTATGGTTGCCATCATATTGTAAGTAACTCATATCTGGAGGCCTACCCCCCCCCCCCCCCTAATATTTCAGTGAATTGTTTTGACTCTCAATTTACTTCTGAAAATGATGAACTATTTTAACCAAATGATCAAGATTATCAACTTCAATATATTCTGTGTCCAAGGGCAAATTGAGTCCGGTTTATGGGTTAAGAGTTGGTACAAAATGTAAGGCCGTGCTCGTGGCTTGATCTTTCAACTGGTTTGAGATCACAGTTGCCTGATAAATGGACCGTTCCACATTTAGCTATGCCCCGCTCGTCTCAATCTAAGCTCGACCCACACCACCTCCTTGTTGGGATTGGTCGATTTCTAAACTTCCTGACTATCAATTTCCAGAAAACTATGCATGTAAGCGGTTGAATATTTTGAAACTAATTTGACTGGGTGCTGTTGCTGCCTATGGCAGCAACATCGTCCAGTCAAATTAGTTTCAATATATTCGACAGAATGGTTATTAAATAGTAAAGACATACAATTCGTACAACGTGTCAGACAATTAAGAGTTAAAGATGGGCCAAATGGGCCAAATAAAATCATTTATGACGTAATGATTATGACGTCATCCTATACACCACTTAGCTGATTATGACGTCATATGACGTCAGATGATAGATGGATGCTCTAGAAAGGTGAATTGAGAAAATTTGCTCCTAGGGGAGGGAGATTTCCTCTGCAAAAATATAATAACGGCTGATTGCGTTAGCTGAATTGCGGGTAGTCATACATAGTAGATATCAATTTAATAAACTATCAGGCAGAAAGAGAGGTGACTTTACAGAAGTTCTCTTTATCAATATCATCTGCGAGACGCCTTGCCAAATGGGGGAAAAGAAGACGAAAACATTGCGTGGCTTATAATCTGCAGTGATAGTTTCCCTACATCATTTAATAGATGACGACATTAATATTGGCATTGGCGCTAGCATCGGTATGATCCTACATCTTCATTAATTCGTCGTCGTAAAAACGAAAATCTGTCTGATTTCTCAGCATCTGTACGTCTTGAAACGTATCACAGTAGCGTAAGCTAAACATCCCGCCATCATAGAAGAGAAAGTGCTCTGAACACAAAAAACAGAATAGATACATATGCTTTAACTGATATTACATCCATCTATGAACTAAACGATAAATTAATTTCATTTATCAGTTCGTTCACGACTCTATTTATCTTTTACCTATTCACTCACTTGCTCACTCATCCATGCACACTCGCTCAGACCAATCAAACCAACACTCCCTCCTTCCATCCCCAGCCCCCACTCCTCACTCCCTTCCTCCCACCGCACCCCCACCTCCCTAGAATAGCTACAAATGGAACCCCCATTAGATATCCGACATCTGTGTATCTGAATGAGAGAAGCAATATAATTGAGATGAGCGTATCTGATTTGTCACTTAGCCTGAAAGCTAGTGGTCACTTTGTAAAAAGTTATTTTGCCATCACTTGCCACAGATTGTACATAATTCTATACATGATAGGTTCTTCCTATTTGACAATCTGCTGTGTCAAGCCATGTTAGAATTGATTTTTCGTCACAGACCTGTATAAGCTCTTTGGCCCAGTACTTCCTGATGTCTGTATTTTTTTCAGATGACCCTCGGTGGAGTAGCGTATCATAATGTGTACAAATACGGTAATCCGATCGCCATTAACCCTTTGAACCAGAAAAGCCAAAAACACCAAAATACTTGACGATTTTATAAATATTATGTTTAGTATTTTAAAACTAATTTGACTGGGAGCTGTTGTTGTCTACGGCAGCAACAGGTCCCTGTCAAATTAATTTCAAAATACTCAACACGTTACCTGTATGATCGTTTTAAAATTCCCTGAATTCAGGGTTCAAAGGGTTAAACAGACAAAATTTACTCACTAAGTGAAAAATTTGCTTTAAGATGCCCAATACCAATGTACGTGCCGTGGATGTAGCCACAACGCGGATCACCTCGTGGGTTAAAACATACGCGATGGTAATTCACCTTTCCTGAGTACCCACCCACCCATCACATGCCGTCATAATGAACTGCGTGATGTGTACAATGACATCATGATGAATGACGTCATGAAGGATGTCGATAAGTACGTCACAAACGGATATTTGAAGACGGTCTATGCGTTGTTGTACAAATTGTTGCTTTTACTATTTAATAAATATTCTGTTGAATATGTTGAAACTAATTTGACTGGGCGCTGTTGCTGCCATAGGCAGCAACAGCATCCAGTCAAATTAGTTACAAAATATTCAACAGCTTCCCTGTGTAGTTTTCAGGAAATTGATAGGGGCATGGCTAAATATGGGAAGGTCCATTAGTGACTGTGAAAGGGCGTATCATAATGAATTTTAACATCAATTTAATAAGTTCCACTAGCAACTGATGCTACCGGTTTTTTAAAATGTGGTATGGGTTATCTTTTTAGCATGTGGGTGGTGTCGCCTGGCAACGTGTCGGATTATTAAGAGTTAAAGACGGGCCAAATAGAATCATTTATGACCTAATGAGTATGACGTCATCCTACACCCAGCTTAGCTGATTGTGACGTCAGATGATAGATGGATACTCTTGAAAGGTGAATTATTCAAACACCCATGCATGTGTATCTGGGCATGCGCTTTCCTGCGCCCGCGCCTTAATACTTACTTCCATGCGATGCAGACTCCAGATACATGGTACTGCCGGATTTATGGATGTAGAAAAACCTTCCATCATCTTTATTCAATGCGGGTATCTTGCGCACTAATTTACAAGACTGGGTTAAAAAACAAACATATTTATTATGAAGTTTATTATTTGGTGTAGATAACCTCATGCTGATTATCAGCTTAATGAAATGGTTTTGTTGACTGGAGTCAAATCGTTCTAAAAAATAACCTACTCGTTAGAGTTTATATTTGACCTCGTCGAATTCATCCAGTGAAACTTGACTTAACAGTTAATCGACATAAATAGTTAAACTTGGGAGGGATTTGGTTCGTCACACAATTATCTGACGTCATAATCAAATATATCGCGTGTTATCTGATGTCACAATCACAGTGACGTAGCTTAAAAGTATCGAAAAGTCGGCCATGAAAGTGTACAAATTTGTATGTTTTTGACGAAGATACAATTTAATAGACGTTCTGTTGAATTTTTCGAAAGTAATTTGACTGGGAGTTCATGCTGCCATAGCCAATAGCGATTGTCTTCAAAATATACAGCAGTAGGACCTACGTTGAATTTTGTTTTTGAAACACGCTAAGTTATTTTTAAACTGTATTCTATTAAAAAGAGTTCGCTTACAATCAGCGTGATGGTCTTATCTGGATTAACTGTGATGTATTGGCCAGTGTCTCCAGTCTTAAACACGCACAGAAAACACGATATTGTCATCTGCTTTTCAAATTTCATCGCAGTCTTATCCACGCATGAACCAGTAAATACACTCTGTACGAACGTAACTGAAAATAATGTAGACAATCATCATCATCATCATCATCATCATCATCATCATCATCATCATCATCATCTATCGTCGTCGTCGTCATCATCAATCGTCATCATCATCATCATCATCATCATCATTAATCGTCATCATCATCATCATCATCATCATCATCATCAATCGTCGTCGTCGCTGTCCATTGGCATTGACGTCGTCATCATCATTATCGTCATTGTTGATGTCACCGTCGTCTTCATTATTTCTAGTGTTGTCATCGTCATCATCATCGTCATACTCCATTGTCGTCGTCATGGGAATCATTAGAGATTACCAATACAGTTGTAAGACATCATTTGTAGGAGTTATCTTAATTTAAAGACCATTGGTATGCCCATATATGGTAATGGTAAGTTTTCATTGAATATGGATCAAAGAACAGGGATTTTTCTTTAGAGTCAATATTGTTTCAAAAAACCTTTCGGCTTGGGTGACGATCACATTATCGCCTCCAAATCCAAGAGTTATTAGATTTCGAGTTTTATTAACTGAAAACAACTTTATGAGGGTTAATCCCATTCTCGGGTAAAATTTACAATAATGAGTTGAAATTAAATCTGGCTTATAAGTTATAGACAGTTTACTGCCTTTAGAGTACTGAAAAGTCAATATGGAAAATATTTTTGAAAATAATTTGACTGAATAGGAAGAGGAGAAATGTACTACTGTGTTGTTAGCTCACCTAGCGCGAAGGGCCGTGTGAACTTATGCCATGGCGACGGTCCATCGTCTGTCTGCCCGTCGTCCATCCGTCTATTGTTCATCCGTTAAATCACATCTAAAATCCTTAATGATTTGACGGATTTCAACCAAATTTGAGGCAGGCTCCCGAACTGAAGAAAAATCCCTTCCTTAGCTGCTTGTGGATTTCTATTAAATTTGAATGGAAAGAGCCTATGGTGCTAGGCTCCAGAACCTCTACTCAGAATTTTGATTAGTTATCTTTTGGGGTGAAACTCTTAAATTTTAGGAAAGATTTACTGGAAATTGTCAAAAAGCCATCTCATTTGCTGCTTAGCTAATTTCAATCAAATTTGGCTCGAATCATTCTTTGGTGCTACGCTATAGAAATTATATTCAAAATTTTAATTGGTAAATCTTTTTGGCGAAAATCTTAAAATTTTTGAGCATTTTCAGGAAATTCTTTGAAACGGTACTCATCCTTAATCAATTGCCCAATTTGAACCAAATTTGGCCAGACGTACCCCATGGTAATATCGTAACTGCCATTAAAAATTTTCGATTACGCGATTTTTCCGAGGCCATCTGAGTTTTTCACAACTTCCGGAAATCAAACATCTTTCGACGAAGGAACGAATAGGAACAGTTTTCAATGACTGCTTCTCAAGAAGCGTCTAGTGGATTACAACAAAACCTGCGCGAGTGAACCACATGGCGGCTGGCTCGAGAACATCCATTAAGAATTTTGATTGACCTATTTTCCGGTAGCCATCTTGGTCGCGAAAATGACATCTTCGGAACTGCTGTACGGATCAAGCTGAAAATCATTAGATTTCGTCGATACTTAATGGTGATTAAAATCTGTTCAAGATAATTTGATCCACGATAAAAGATGGCGGCCATGGTCAAGTCGAAATTAGTATACGGTGGCCATATTGGATTTTTTTTATTAGTATGGATGGAACCTAGTGTTAGATCTGATTGTGTGGTCATTAATTTCCTAGCAAATATCATGCACACTAAACTCAAATCTTGTATGTCTGACTTTTCAAATGCTAATGGTTTCAAATGTTAATAGCCGAGGCAAGCGTCTAGGTGCTTGGGTCTCTTGTTGTTGTTGTTGTTGTTGTTGTTGTTGCCTTTGTTGCCGACATCACTGCGCGATTATTGCGTTGAGTGATCGCGATCGATTATTTAAAAATAATCATGATTACTCAATTAATCAGCTTGGGTACAAATTACCATGACATAACAACAAACGAATATCAACACCGAAAGCGGCACTGGTGTTGAGAAGAGTTCATTTGCAAGGCAAGAGAAGACTATTTTTGAAAATGTATGACTGGAATGGCTGGCCACACATTTTCAAAAATAGGCTTCTCTTGCCCTGCAAATAGACATACATTCACTAAGAAAAATGCCATTTTCCAAGAAATATGTCATTCTTCATGAACGATCGCATTAAAAATTAATTAAAAGTTAGGTTTTTGAAATATTTTATGCAATAGAAGATATTCATGATTATTCGATTATTTAATTTTTAATCATATAAATTCACGATTTAAAACATAATCGCGATTTTCAATTTAATCACGTAATCGCGCAAGCATAGCTGCCGTCATCGTCGTTATTGCTGGTAATGAGGATGGTAATATATGTGTTGACAGGCTCTACCATAACTTACAGCTAGTATCAGCATTGTTAAGTTCCTGGCCTGTCAGTTGTCCATTCTTATTTCTTGCATAAAGCGACATGCCACATTCGATTTTGCCGGTTATATCTTTGGGAGTGTATTGAAGATCTACAGCAACAACTGATGAATGCTTGCTAATAGCTGTGACACGATTGTGCATCCCACATCTGACCATTTCATCTAATAATTTAAAAAATGGCGAGTTTGCATATTACAAGTAACAAGTATGAGACAGACGGACATACATGCGGACAAAGAGAAAGACTGACTGACTGACTGACTGACTGACTGACTGACTGACTGACTGACTGACTGACTGACGGACGGACGGACGGACGGACGGACGGAAGGACGGATGGATGGACGGAAAGACAGAGTTATAATTTATATAAGTCGTAGCTAAAATATTATATTACAAAACGTTACAATTACACATTTATAAAGTTTTAAAAAATGATGGATTTATCAACGTTAAAAATATATTTGATAAAAGATCTATGAAACTTAAAAACCCATTTATAAACCTCTAAAACACATTTATAAGCCTTTAAAAACCTTTATAAGTCTTTGAAATTCGTCTGGGTTTTTAAAGCTTTAAAAGATTTATAGTGGTTTAAAAGTTTACTTTGACATGTGACCATATGGTCATACATACATGGCATATGGGGAAAACGAGTTTACAATATCTTACAGACAGAGAAGAAATTAATCTATCATTATCGTTATAATCTAATCACTTTATCGTTATTATCATCATTATTACTATCATCATAATCTTTATCACGATCTTTATCATTACTTATTTTTACTCTCATTTTCATTCTCATTCTTCTTGCCATTCTCTATTTCCATCACAAGCCTGTACTCAGCATTCGTCGTCGCCGTCTTCGTCCATGTTGTCGTCGTCGTCGTCGTCGTCGTCGTCGCCGCCGCCGTCTCTGTGTGGAGGTGGTGGCAGCAATATTAGTGTGGAGGGCGGTGTACGTGGAGGCTGACTCCATCTAGTAACTTAACAGATGTCTTAGCCACAGATGCATGTGACACCCCAACCATCTATCTGAAAGGACGCTTTCATGCATGATAAATGCTTGTTCTGAACCATCAAAGGGACGGCACAGTACGTATAGGAGTTTCACTCCAGGCACCACAACACTATGAAGCACCCAGCTATGACTAGGCAGCCATGTCATATCCTGATAAATGGCTCCCTCCACTGTGACTGATAGAAGCGCAGCGATCCGTGCACCGTCTTGATCCTAATCCCCAGACCCAGATAGATAAGGTTGTGGCAGTGCAGCATATATCATTCCTTATTATTCAGCTTTGGCATCAGCTTTCCTACTGCGGTTCCAGTCATGGTGTGTATGCTGGAACTCTGGCAGACACACTTCCTTCACCTTCATCCATTCTGGTGCTAGTGGATTAGCCACTGCGTGTGTCATGCTCCTGCAGGAACTCAAGGTCCACATTCACAATGTAGCCATTCTCAGCATCGTCGGGATGTTGTATAATTACCGCTGGCTTGGTGATGTCCTCCACACACTCACCCAGGCCATCGAGCTCGTAGCTGTTGGCTGATTGGGCCGTTATAAAAAAGAATCGTGAATATCCAGATACATGATGTGGCTTGTTTTTATTTTGTGGATCACATTTAGGGATGTATAGGTTGTTGGCCTGGACATATCGCTTGCTGACCATCGACAAGTCACGCCCGAGGCCTTTCTCCATGTAAAGATGCATGCCATAGTTGGTGATTCTACTGCCATCTTCTTGATCAGGCAATCTCTACCCTGACCTAGTGTGGTAGTGGGCCGTGTCCAGACTGTACTGCTGGAGGCGCGTTGTGTAGAAGTTCTCAAAGACATCTGTGAGGAGCAGAGTATCAGACGGCAGGTAGAGGGGATGGTAGTCTTCCCTGGCCAACCCCGGTTCAAACAGTATCTACATGGTTGTAGTCGCTGCCGGATATGCCCTTATCAGACAACTTACTACATAAGACAACAAGCAGTGGTAGAAACGCCTCATTGAACTGGTCCCACCCATCCATGTGCTAATATGAGTACACACTATTGTGGAGCAGGAGGGCATGCTTATCAGTCTTGTCTCGTAGTAACGATTAAGTGGGAAGTCCACTGAACTAGCCACCAGCTTGAAGGAAATGGGTTGAGTCGATGAACCAGAGGCTGTGGAGGCTGAACGAAAAGCACTCCTCGAAGTTGTTAGGGATGCAGGTGAGGCGACCCTTTGTCTGTGGCACGACTTGCAAGATGAGATGGGGGACATACACTTGGTGATTGTGGAACGGGCATGGTGGTAGTCCTTGCCCTAAGGCACAGCTTAAGTTTGCAAGCATTGTGCGCTGCTCCCCGGTAGCGGACAGACGGGTTATCTCAGCAGTTGACACCTTTTAGAGGTTTGTCACACACATGGCAGCTGGGTACAGATTATGAGCTCGCCCGTCATCTCCAGTCATCTCCATTTGTCTAGGGTTGTAGAGTATACACTTTAGCGGGCCCAGGAAGTCCTTTCCTGCATCTTCTCGATACAGCACTGGCGGCTCACTGATACCAGCACAGCAGACCACGCTGTAGGAAAACCCACAGATTTCATTGCGCTGCTTTTTCTGAGTACTGCTCTGAACCGGATTCGATTCTGGTCCCTCGATCAGATAATGATCCTACTTCGAAGACAGCACAGACGAATGGCGCCTTGAGCTCCTTGTGGTGGTTGATGAACTGCAGCGTCTTTTTGTTGCCAGCTGGCACCCTTATGTACATTGTCCTGCCACTGACACTCCTACACTCCGGGTTGTGCTCGGTGAGTAGGTCCTCTTGGGAATAACAGTGGAGGCACCGCTAGCAGAAGTGCTTCCTCCCATCGTGTTGCCCCTGCCATGGAGCAGGTGATTCAGAATATTGATCCACATGTAATGTCGCTTACCACCCTATATTCCCGATGAGCAGCAGATTCGTCCACAGGATGATTGAATCAGGTTTGCTCAACTATAGAGGGTAAACCCACTTATCATGCCCAAGCACGCTAGTGGCAACCCATTTCGCTGCTCAACATGCTTCATCTGGGTGATGGGTGTAGGAAACTCCACACCACTGAAGTCAAAGCTATTCCAATGCTCTCCATACATTTATGGTTGGCTTGTGTTGACAGCTGCTTGACAACTCGCTGATAGGGTGATGTTGAGGTAGTGTGCATCATCCCGATCAATGACACATCCTGACCCTTTGCGAGTGTAGTTCTGAGGACTTGCATCATCTTAGCATTGCCACCATTTAGTGCTTCTCCGCTGTAGCTGGCTTAAGTTGGACCTGTTGTTTAGACCATAACACTGGATCTGTGGGGACTTTTGTTCCATCATTCATCTCCTTGTGCATGGTTACCTTGGGACGAGGCAGAACTTTACCCCCTTCAAGTCGAGGATTTCTGCTACTAGCTTTCTCTGCATGCTGACTTGGTTATCGGTTAGGAAAGCCATTTTCCCCATAAGCAAGGAAATTCACCCTCCTAGGTAGTTCTGGATTATGCAGGGAGTCGTCACAAAGGCGGAGATGGTGTCTTCCTGAAATATCGCATCCAGTAGACAGATTATCATACTCCTCATCTGTGAGCTTCCCGAATGGATCTGGTGTGGACCTTTCGGTTATCTTGGGTTTCTTACATGTTGCCAGCAGCGGTTTCTCAGTAGCACTGCCGATATGGGCTACCGGCGTGGAGTTGGTTTCAGGTTGTCACTGCAGTGATCCGGAGTAGACTCAAAGAGATGGCCAGTATCGGTGGAACAGATAAAAGAGCTGCCAATCCTCTGCATATATGGCATGGCTGATCAACCCTTGCCCCAACAATGTCATCAGTTCTCGGAAGCCATTCTTCATATTTATAGGTATGCCTAGGGTACCCCTCCTCTAAATTGAGCAATCGGCTTGTGGTGGGACAGCCCTTACTCTACGAGCAATAGACCAGCGCTGGTTTGTATGATGTATCTCGAAAAGGCATGTTATAGCTGGGAGCTGCCAAGCCAGCTTAATTTTAAATTGTAACCTCTTAATGTTAGATTGTCACTTCATATACTACTAAATACTTGAGTGACAGATCAGGTCTCTCCATTGAACGTTGTTACGTTATCGCTATAAGAGCAACGTATCGCACATGTAATTGTAGTCTACAGAGAGAGAGAGAGAGAGAGAGAGAGAGAGAGAGAGAGAGAGAGCCATTCCTGTGTTGATACAAATCGGAATCAAATCAGCACTCACGTATACACACATACACACAAGATACACGCTTGTATATATATATAGGTCACTGCTTTCTATGGCCGTATCTGTGTGGTAGCATCGAGAGACACTAGCATAGTAAGCACGAAATGACACTGGTGTAAAGAACAACAGGAATCCAAAATTGGTCGCAACCATCCATCGTGTTATGCTTTTTCCACCTCTCATTGTCGGCTAACAAGGAAAATCAGCACCCGCCGGCCTAAAACCCCTTCCTGTCAAAACACGTCAGAGACAGAGCAGTTATTTTTAAACACAAATAAACTATCAGCAAGAAATACCTGGAGGTATACAGATTAAAAAAGAAGTAGTTCCAAGCAACTCGTCATATTATTGATCCACACGGTGACATCGAACAAAATCCTGAACCCAGCAGAGGATGCAGATTATGCAAGAAACTTGTAAATCGGACAAAGCAATTCAGTGTGATGACTGTAACAAATTGAGACATATATGTTACGCGGATGTTGACAGCAAAGTATATAGATTACAATAGAAATAGGAGGATAAATGGTGTGTCGAAACTTTATTACATCGTGTGGTCTTTGCACAGATAAGGTTTTCTCGGCAGTAGAGTACGACTCGTGTAAAAATGGGTTCATGCCAAATACTCGCTGATACAGACTACAAGGTAATGCAAAAGAACAAACTGTGTCTGGATGTACCCAAACTGTGACAACATCAACAAATCCAATCATTCACCATTGGCAGACATCGAAATCGCTAACTGATTTGAAGCAATTACTGAATCATTTCCGCCGAAATCTGTCAAGAAGAATAATAAACAAACAGCAATACAAATCACAATGGTACCAATCAACATCAGAGGAAAAAACTTGCAATACAGTCATACCTATCAACGTGCAATCCAGACATTGTAGATTTCAAGAAACCAAAATAAACTAATCAGTCGAATCAAATGAGCTATTTCCATCGCACCAGAGGAAAAAACCCTTGAAATACAGTTATGTCTATTGACATGCAATCCAGACATTGTAGATTTCAAGAAACCAAAATAGACAAATCAGTCGAATCAGATGAATTATTTCCACAGGAATTAAGCTATGATATATTCAGAAACGATAGCGTAATGGGTATGGGGGTTGGAGGGGGGGGGGCTATTTTGTTAGTGAGCAAAATTTAGAATCATCACAAGTATGCTACCTAGAAAATAGATCAGAATCAGTATGGGCAAAGTTGTCAATAAATAGAAAAGACCACTACATGAGTAGTTGGTATAGGGAACCAGATGTACCATCAGATCACATTAGCCTACTAAGAAATCAGCTACTCATGATCGAGCCAAAACATAAAGCAAATCGCATATCAAACATTCACATTCTTGGAGACTTTAACTACAGGAAAATTGATTGGAAAACAAACTCAGCACATAACTTGATGCCTCTTTATCAGATTCAGACGGCCAGGTCTTAGTTGATATCTTTAATGAATTTAGTATGGAAGAGCTAGTATCTTTCCCAAACACCTGGCCAATTAAGTAATATTCACTCAACAGACAAATTCAGCGACCACGATGCTGTTATGGCAACTCTAGTATACAACATCTCTGGCAAAAAGAAAACACGTAGACAGTTCTCTCAATATTCTAAAGGAAACTATGGCACCATGTGTAAAGGCACGGAGTTTGCAAGAAGGAAGTACTTCAATCGTCAGGAGGTTATCCGTGATATCGAAACTGTTTGGCACTTAATTAAGAATTTTCTAAATGAAACCACTAGAAAAAGTACCTAGTAAGCTATTTCGTTCACAACAATGATTACCCTGGACACACAACAAGATAAGGCTAGGAACAAAACCCAAAGCCATGCAGTTTAACAAGCCTGGCAGCCTACGCCTATAAGTTAGCTGGAATGCTCTGCGAAAGCAAATTAATAAAGACGTTCTGGATTCCCACAAGAACTATGTCAACAATTTGTTCTGTGACATCAAAGCTGATTCAAAACCATGTTGGAAGTATATTAACAATCAAAAAGATGACAAACAAGGAATCCCTCCACTAAAGTCCGATGGGATTCTCGCAGATACCGACCTCAGCAAAACCGAAGCACTTAACAAACCAATTTACTACTGTGTTCAGTGAAACATCTTCAGCTGAATACCATACACGCACACACGCACGCACGCGGGCACATAGCCACGCACACGCACGTACGCACACACGCACAACACACGCACGCACGCACGCACGCACACACGTCCAAGCATGCTGGAACAGGTATGCTATATTGGTCATGGTAATAAATGATACCTGTGTATATCAAAGCGAACGTGATTTTCAGGAACTTTTCCGTCTTTCGTTTCATTCGACAAATTACCTATGAATTGAAAAATTAGTCAGTCTGCATATTTGCATCGCATCATATCAATTGAACACTCAATGTATTTCATTCATCCCATCCCGCCAACCTGCCCGCCCACCCATCTGACCACCCACCCACTCGTCCGCCCACCCACCCACCAACCAATCATATTTGTTTGTTTGTTTGCTTGTTTGTTTGTTTGTTTGTTTGTTGAGTACGTGGTTGGTTGGTTTGTTGCTGTAAATTTGTTTGTTCGTTTATTTATTTGTATCTTTATTCGTATGTTCGTTCATTCCGCCAGTCGTTCGGTCGGTCGTTTGATGGTTCGTTCAATCGTTCCATCGGTCGGTCGGTTGTTCGTTCGCTCGCTTACTTGTTTAGTGTAAGGTAAAACTAAACCTAGAATAACACAGACCAGCGTGATGCATTTCTCTGAATCGCGAGGAATTTCCCGAAACATGTTTAACACGCCTGGCTGATCTTTAATAGTAACCGCCATGCCTTCGAACAACAATAGCTCGTCATGTTTCCTGAAACACAACCAACGAGAGATGAATAGGTGGATTGATAGATGGAAAGGCGGCCAGTTAAGCAGGCAGACAGGCAAGCAGGCATGTAGGCAGGCAGGCAGGCAGGCATGCATGTATGCAGGCAGGCAGGCAGGCAGGCAAGCAGGTAGGCAGGCAGGCAGGTAGTCTGTAAACAATGGGTTATATCATTTGCAGTGTACATAAATATCGGCATAGTGGGTTACTGCAAGCCTGTTGATCAACAAAAGAGATCATGATGCAAATATACTGTCCTTTGTTTCATAAAATATTTAACTCGGGCTTCATGCCGGAAGCTTGAACTAAGGGAGGTATAATACCACTCTATGAAAGGAAAGGTGAAATTAATGAACCAAAAATATTGCAATCAATCAATTTATTATATATAGTTAGTAGTGTTGGTAAGATTTTTACGTCGATTTTAAGTACTAGAACTAGCAAATACATAGAAGAACAAGATACTATGGATAGAAAGAAATCAAGCAAGATCCAGGCACGGACACTCTACATCTGACCACATCTTGACCTCAAACTCGTTAATTGATATTGCTAGGACACAAAAGAAGAACCCTTTCTGTGCAATGACTGATTTGGAAAAGGCGTCCGATACCATGTGGAGTGAACCGTTATGGGAAAACATAATAAAACAAAATGTCAATAGCTAAATCCTAAATGTAATTAAAAAAAATATATAATAATATAAAATTTGGAATACGCCTAAATGAAAACATCTCTGATTCACTAATATATAAATGTGATGTGCGACAAGGTGAGAATTTATCACCAATTCTATTTAGTTTGGATCTGAACTCTTGACTTAACATAATATTTGGAAAATACAGATCGTAACGGTGTTACGATTGTAGATAACTTAATGACATACCGAAAAATAGTAGCCGTGCCATATGCAAATGGAAATGTTATAATCACAAACAAAGAATTTTCTACAGAAAACATTAAATGAGTATAGAAAATATTATGATTATTGGGATGTAAAAATAAATATTATCAATACAAACGTAATAGTTTTTGGTAGTCAGAAAGGGTGGATAGAAAGACTAGACTTTATATTAGGAGAAGCGCCAATTACAATTACTGATAGCTGACGATCCAACATATATGATTATACATTTGTATGTCATACATGTTCATCATACACGATCAAACTGCATCGGACATTGTTGGATGAATTTATCAGCCAGTGATAACAACAAAATCACGTGATTTAAATTCCGGTATATGATTGGCTGTTTCATCCAACATGTTGTATGGTGTTGGACGAAAGTTGAACACTGTCCGACTTTTTTGCGCGTATGATTCGACTTGTCGAAAGCTATGATACACGATCAAACATCGTCCGACTTTGTCAAATCATACATGTATAATCATGCATGTTGGATCGTCTGTCATAGGCTTTGTCGTCCAACCTTGCCGAATCTTACATGTATAATCATGCATGTTGGATCGTTTGCCATAGGCTTAAAGCATGTTGAATACATGTTGGATCGCCTGTCACTGGCTTTACGAATAATGTTGACATACATCATAAATACAATGAAGCAAATCAGCATTTAAAAGACCAATGCAGGAAAGCTCTTTATTACATAGATATCCATAGATTGGACACACGCCACGTGTCAGCAGCTATTGGAAACGTGATAGTTGTGTGGGAATCCTCCGGTTGGATAGTTGCGTTTTCGCTAGAATCCAACTGAGCGTATTCAAGAGGTCATAAATCATGACATGCACATTTAAACGATTAGCTGTTTGTTTAGCACACTAGAGGGTATGCGATGTGGTCGGAAAATAGTTAATGTTAAGCGATTTCTGGTAAATTAAAAAAGTTGTATCGCCTAATATAGACGCGTAATGTGTTTCCGTGAATTAACGAAATGACACAAATGGCCTGCTAACAACTCTTCAGGTTAATAAGTTATACATTTCATCCGACTTAACTTAAAGTATGAACCATCACCTAAAATATTTAGCATCTGTTATGTTAGACTATGCCTATTTTCTCTCTAAACGCCCATGCAAAATATCCTCTTTCTCTATATTAATATGTTATTCATGTGGTCAAAGTAATTTCGTTGGAAAGGCAATTATCTTAAGCACAAAAATGGGAATGGTTATTAAAAATAAAAGTTAATGTCCAGAAATGTCATTTACAACAATGAACTAGCTGGCTAGGCTTTTCCAAACTTGTACCGAGATATCATTGCATTCCTCTATACATGCGAGAAATATAATGATATCTCGTTCTCGGTACATCTTTGGACCAACCAAACATTGCATGACTTATATTTAAGAAAGTGTATGTCTATAGACTGGCTCGATAACCGAGGCCATTGTTCCAGTAGCAAAATTAAAAATATAGCCTATTGGTCTGCAAATGGACATTTTTCAAGCCACGTGGTCGAAATCCTTCGTCCACACCAGCCTGCTGCCTTGAAATTTACATAGTTGTTTTCTTGGTTGAAAACTTGACTATTACGCCCATAGCCGAGTATATGAGCGAAATCTCTGGGTAGCATACAGTGGACATTTACAACATGTTTTCTGCCACTGTAGACATTAGATATAGGCGTGTTTTAAGGCTGGGCCACTACTAAAACGCAGCAGGATTGGGAATAAAACATCAGCACATCAAACCATGGATTACCTATCGAAGTTTGTAGGTGGTCTAATATCCCGGGAATCAATAGAAAATATCGTCTGTGTAATATAAACGACATAGAGGATGACTATTGCAAGAAACAACTCTACTATAAATTCCAAATACTACTGTAGACCGGTAGACGTTCACTGGTAAAATCCCTTTGTTGGTTCCTTACGAAAGTTGTGAAGCACACAAAGTAACAATCTGTAGATGTAGGTGATGAATTGGAACAGTACTAAAGAGGCATATAACAACGATAGGAATAATGATACAAATAATAATGATATCAACGACGACGACCACGACGACGACCACGAGGACGACGACTACAATTAAAGTGACGATGTGGTTCTGGTGAAGGCGGGGGGGGGGGGGCAGTAGTGTGCGCGTGCGTGCGTGCGTGCGTGCGTGCGTGTGTGCTACCGTACTTGATATGCAGCGCATGCGCTATCCCATTGCTATCTTTGTCCGGAATGAAGATGTGTTTATATCTTGCATGTCCTTGTGGCAGACATTTTAAAGAGGCACCAAAAGGTGCGCCTCCTATTGTCAGCTTGGAGACACTAGCTAAATCATCATCTTCAGGTTCCTGTGAAAAGGATTAATGCATTTGACTGAAAGATTGATAAAATAAACTGATGTAATATATGGTGGTAGCTGTCAACAAACTTGATAACGCAGCTTACTGGGTCTGTATTGGTCCCATACCAGGCCGCACTGGCCTAGTCTTGGCCCAGTACCGACCAAGTAACCGGAATTAGCGGGGATATTTTGAATATCTAACCGCCGCTCATGCGCAATGCATGAACATAGTCTAATGTAAAATCGTAATTGCATTTGATACAAAATGCCCTGCATCGATATATCTAGGAATCTCGTATGGCGTAGGTCTAAATGTTGGAGGATCTTACGGGAAGTGTCCCCCTCCCAATGGCGGGTCCGTAAGGGGGTGGGGGAGAGGGTGGGGGGGGGGAGGGTGAGTGGGGGACAATGGAATTTTTTGAAAACGAGATGCTCTGAGAATCCTTTTCCTGCCTTCTGGTTGGTAACCAGCATCTGTTGTGCAATCTTTGCTTCTTAATCAACAGCATAATTTTTTATTTTTAATGAATGGCAACTCATTCCCGAACTCACACCCCTCGATCCGCCTTTGCCACACAGTTACTAATTTCAGCAAAGTATGTTTATCGTTTTACTAGTATGCAGTGGGTATCTAAAACATGTTGGGCTCCGTGCTGATGTCGGTACTTATCCCTAGAATATGTGTGTGGAGTTTCAACGAGATTGAATGAAAACTGAATGAGAAGTATAGTAATAAGAAACGAAATGTCCGCAACCACACCCGCCGCCGCCACCGGCGACGGCGACGACGACGACAACGATGACGACAACGACGACGACCACGACCGTGACGACGACGACGCAGCTCAAATACACACTAATATTTCCAAAATTAATTGTATCTACCGGCTAGAGCCACTTTAATTACTAGCTGCAATCGATCTTTCCAATCTATCCCTCCATCATACGACGTCATAATCAACTACATGACGTGTAGGATGATGTCACAATCAATACCGCCATGAATGTCGTAGATAAGTACGTCACGAACGCAGAATTGTGGCGGGGTAAGCGTTGTTGTACGAATTGTGTCGTTACTATTTAATAAACACGCTGTTGAATATTTTGAAACTAATTTGAGTGGGCGTTGTTGCTGCCTTTTCTGGAAATTGATAGTCAGGGAGTCCAGGAATCGATCGATCCCACCGCGAGCGAGGTGTGGGCGGAACTTAGCTAGAGATGGGCGGGGCATAGTTAAAACTGAAAAGGTCCCATTACCTGTTTTGAAAAGCAACGTGTCCATGCTCGCGATTTCTTTGGCTTATTATCGATTTCATATTGCCCATGCGTGTGGTATACTGGCCTGTTGTCTTGTTTCTGTATTTTCGAGATTACATCCCCTTTGCTCATCTCCGCTTGCGCGTTGTCTCTGACATCTGCTATGTCGTCTAGGCCTAGTCCACTCAAATCTGGATATAGACGCGGATATCTCTCCATCATTCTCTTGAATATTCTGACAAATATGTTATTATATTTAGTATTAGCATTATTATTACGCGAATACGCCCGCATCTGATAAAATAGATGATGTTTGCATAAGCCTAGTGTACCGGTAACAAAATAAAAATTAATGTTAGTTCGAATTTGACATTCCCTCGCGGGAAATACCAGCGTGTTTAAGGGTCTGAGTGACTGCTGCAAGGCACGAAACAATAATTTCGATGAGCAATAACTCTGGACTTGCTGAATATTTGGTAAAACAATTTGCCTGAAAGTTGCTGGTGGCTTAACTACCAACAACTTCCAGTCAATTTGTTTTCAAAATATTTAGCCTTTTCAGCGTTAGGACGTTAACAATTTATTCACGGAAATCGCAGATTCAAGGAATTTCATTCAGTATTCATAGGGCATTTGGTGTTGATTTTAGGAAATGAAAATCTTTTGCTTTCAGCAAAATGCTTTTCAAAACTATGTCTAACAACTAACATTTTACTATCGGCATTATTGGTGTTATAACTGTACTCGTCAAATTTGCTAAGGAAAATGTAAATTTTCTCATAGAAAATGTCCATTTGCAGACGAAGAAACTAGCCATTCAAGATTTTCAAGAAATCAAGATTCAATCTTATTTATTTTCATATAAAACATAGTTTTTACATTTACACAACAGGTAGTCCACCTATGAGAACAGGGCGATAAGGGTGAAAATTATCACAGCCATGGCTGTTGTAAACTGTGATTCATTCAGACACCACGGTACTGGATACCATACTACATGTATAATATTGCAATAATATCTGCAACGACAACCGTATTGCCTCTGCTACTACTACTACTACTACTGCTACTACTACTACTACTACTACTACTACTACTACTACTACTACTACTACCACTACTACTACTACTACTACTACTACTACTACTACTACACATATGATGAACACAATGTCCCTTCCCCATCCCTGTCCCCATGCTGCGTACGCTATCAGTAACAGGAACTAGTACTTGTATGTGGATGGTACATGTAAATTGATCAGAAATGGGTATATATGCGTGTGTGCATATGTGTAAATATGATATTAAAATTTTTTGAATATGAGATGCTCTGAGAAGCCATTTCCTGTATTCTGGGCAGTATTTGCGGCCCTCTGGACCGTGCGGCCACGCCCCCAAGCCCCCCCCCCCGCAACTGCGGGTGCTACGGGGCCCTAACCATGGCACTGCCTAAACCTAACCCTAGTACTAAGCTCTCTAATCCTAACTAATTAGTTGTTTTAGTTGGTTTATTGGCCGCTTACACCGAGATGTATTTGGGCCATGACTCGCTCTTAGAGGTGCTTCCCCGAAGGGTTGCGTTGCTTCCCCTAAGGGTTGCTCTAAATAAGTGTTAAAACTGAAAAATAAAAAAATTATGATGTTGCTCGGGGTGTATGCGGTGCCTGTTGCTGCCTAATGAACTGTTGTTGGCGGGTGTAAGTGTTGGATGCAGTGTAAGAGTGGGTGGAAGGGGGGGGGGTACTTTATTTCACTTGGGGGTAGGATGGGGACTCAGGGGCTTCCACAGTGGGTCAGAGATTAAGTTTGCATTCTCATCGAATCAGGAGGAAAATCAATTCCGCCACCACCACCATGCCACACACCCTCCCCCAAGGCCTCCTACAAAAGCCCCACTAAACACGGGTGTTGGAACCAAGAGTCCAGCTACCCCGCCAGTGTCCCACCACACATTATTAAGCCCATTTATTAGAAATATTGTCTGAAATGGCCACTCAGAGTCAAATTATCAGAATTTTCCCGGGGGAGGATCCTAGGACCGCCTAATTATCCAGAGTATTAACCCAGGGACCCACCCCATACACCCTCCCCCACCCCCATTGCAGCCTAAATACTCTCTCCAGGGTTGAAGTTTTTCAAAATCTTCTGATCTCACCTACAGGGGGATTTGGATGGGAGAAGAATTGGATGGCATGGCGAGTGTGCATCCATGCGAAATGAGGTGTGGTGGGGTGGACACCCTTGATAGGGGGTGGAGGGCAGTCTGTAAAATTAAATCTATAAAATGAACTCAGGTGAGAATTATGAAATAAAAATATTAAGAGATGAAAATCATTGTCACTGTTATCAAATAAAATTAATTAAACTTAGATAATTTCCATGTGATTAAATAAACAAGAAACATGAAAACTAGGGAACAGAATATCTAGTGTTTGTAAAAGAAATATCCTTTTTTTTTGCAATTCAAGCACTGTTGTATGCACACTCTCAGATGTTCATTTACAGTTCGAGAGAAATTTATATTTGAAAATTTTCGATGGAATGACTGGTTCGGTTACTGCACCAGTCAGTTCAGTGGTACATTTTCAAAAATAGTCTTGTTTCGATAACTGCTAAACTTAAAGAGAAAATACATTTAGGTTGTCGGAAATATAAAACAAAGCGAAACGCCACGTCCGAGATAGATGCAAGCAAACCGGCAGCAACTTGAGTGATGAATGCTGGGATTTACATTCAGCAGAATCATGAAAACCCTGAAAACATTTTAATGTACACATTTCTATGTATAATAATAGTGAACAACCAACCCGAGAACCAACATCTTATAACCCTTTCCCAACTAGTACTCCAAATGTCTCCCCCAAGCTTGTATTTTTTTTTTTACAATTTTCTAATCAGTCCCCAGGACTCCCTAGGGGTGTTTGGAGGGGGTAGAGTGTGTGCATCCATGCCATAAGGGGTGGACCACCCTTAATCGAGGTAGAGGGGAGGGCAGTCTGAATGAATAAATCTGGAAAATGAAATTAGATAATTTCCATGTGATTTAAAAAAAAAACCAGAAAAAATTTAAACTGGAAGATCTGGTACATGTAATTACAGAGCAAGAGAAGACTTAATAATAATAAGAATAAGAACAATAATAAGAATAAAAAAATAAGAAGTATAGTCAAGAAGAATAATTTGATTATAAAAAAAATAAAGAATTAAAATAATAATAATAATAATATTGAGAATAATAATAATAATAATAAGAAGAAGAAGAAGAAGAAGAAGAAGAAGAAGAAGAAGAAGAAGAAGAAGAAGAAGAGGAAAAAGAAAAAGAAGATGTATATTAAATAAGAATAATGTGATTAATATATATATATATATATATATATATATATATATATATATATATATATATATATATATAATATTATTATAATAATAATAATAATAATAATAATAATAATAATAATTCTTAAAAATTTTAATTTAAAAAACAAAAATAAGAAGAAATACACAAAATAAAAATAAAATAATAATAAGAATAAGAGTAATAATAACATTATAGAATAATAAGAATAATAAGAATAAGACTAATAATTGTGACTAATTTGATTTAAAAATTTTTTCCTAAAATAAGTATTAATAACAATAAAAATAAGAAGAAGAAGAAGAACAAGAACAAGAAGAGATGGTATACTGGTAAGCAGAAACTTTTCTCGAATTGGTGTCAGATATCTTTGTTGAATGATATCTTTGCTTGCTGTTGTAGACCTTTGTAGAACAGAATAAGACAGCTTTGTTTCCTTCTGTCTGTTAATACAGGAATCCAGTATGCCAGTCAAGTATATGATGTCATAATCAATTACGTCACATGTGGGTTGGTGTCACAATCACAGTGGACTTAAAATGAAAGCCATATCTCAGTTGGTCATATACCCTTAATAATCCACAAAGTTGTATGCTTGTATTACATTGGGATGAACTATTGATTTAATAATACGATGGATGATGCTAGTCCGAGTTTCCAGATTGTTCCCTATAAAATGTTCTGTATGCCAGGTGTTGTGCGAGTTTCAAGACTCTGCCCTATAAAGGCTATGTGTG
Source organism: Chaetoderma sp. LZ-2023a (assembly GCA_034401795.1). NCBI lineage: Eukaryota > Metazoa > Mollusca > Caudofoveata > Chaetodermatida > Chaetodermatidae > Chaetoderma > Chaetoderma sp. LZ-2023a. The sequence goes on from CM067371.1 coordinate 26,981,240, forward strand.
CTATGTGTTGTGCGAGTTTCCTGACTCTGCCCTATAGAGGTTGTGTGTGTGTCAGGTGTTGTGCGAGTTTTCTGATTGTGCCCTATAAAGGTTATGTGTGCCAGGTGTAGTCCGAGTTTTCTGATACTGTACTCTGAAGGTTCTGTGTGCCATGTGTAGTCCGAGCTTTCTGATTCTGCACTATGAAAGTCCTGTGTGTCAGGTGTGTGACGACGGCTGCTATCATATGATCGTAAGATCATACATAGCAATCACATTTCTATACAATCACGTTAGCTTATGCCACCCGCAACATATTTGAACTCCAAATCCGCTACAATATAGGTAGACAGATTGTTATTCAGTCTTGCATGCTTTCTGGTTGATTTAATGAAATAAATTACTTCATGTCAATTATAAAGGCGTAGGGGATATTCGTAATTGAGATTTACATTTATACAAAATTTATATCAGTTAGAATTAAGATAATTAATTGTATTTGTTATTATGATTAGGTTATAATCAATGTAGATTTCATTATTTATAAAATGTATGGAATCTCTATGAATTATTTGAGCAGTTATGTAGGAGTTACAAATCAACATGTTGTTGTATATCCGCGTGATCCAGACGGGTCACAATACATTGTGTTCATGTGTTAAAATCGTCGCCTCGACAAGCATTCAGTGGTTGGCCTTCGTGAGAGTCAGTTGCGCCTTAGCGAAGTTGTGATGTAGGCAGCCATCATCTCACGTGTATATATTTCTACGCCGGCCATATACACCGGCGTGGCCGAGAAAATGTTTCCATTGTGAAGTTCAAATATAAAAATGAGTCTATCAGCAGTCCTCATACAGATTCGTAAATAGATATGGGCGCCATCTCAGTTTAGGGCCCATTAACAGTTAATTCACGTTTGTCCAGTGAATATACGTTTTGATTTGTGGGCACAATATGAACTTTCATCCAAGAATCTCTGCATGACTTTGGGTATTAATATCAGCTATAGGCAGGTCTCCAGCTCCTGGTAATATCATGTGTAGCCAGGTTTCCAGCTCCTGGTAATATCAGCTATAGCCAGGTCTCCAGCTCCTGGTATTGTCATCTGCAGCCAGGTCTCCAGCTCCTGGTAATATCATTCGTAATCAGGTCTCCAGCTCCTGGTAGTATCACCCATGACCAGATTGCCAGCTTCTAATAATATCGTGCATAACCAGGTCTCCAGCTCCTGGTCATCATTGACTATCACCAGATAACCAGCTCCTGGTTAACGTGGTTGTGGGTCAGATAACCAGCTCCTGGCCATTCGCTAATCCATCACATCTTTAGCTTCTGGCGGCTCGTGGCCAGGCCTATTCAGCATTTCAGATCCACCTACATTATAAGATAAATTCGTTTATATTTTTGTGTTACGCGTTCGTCTGGGTGCACCCACATCTTTCCATCGTCTTCGATACGATATCAGAATTGGTATTGTGATCATTCGTCCGCAGGACCCTTCGTCTTCAAGCAACAAAGAAATGACTGTTTCCATTGAGCATTTACAACAGATATACTACATTCAGGTCGTATATTGTTGATTTATTATATGAAAATGTTATATTAATTGTTGTCATAACTATTAACACATTAATTAGATTAATAGTTTCAAGGTTAAATTCTGAACCAAGAACCGTTAAGTCTTAATTTTATCGACATGCTCCCATAAACTCTGGGGATTATCCGATGGTCAATATACATCCCAGGTTGTAAATGATTCAGTAGTCGATAGTGGTCTTATGGATCAGATCGAATGGGGATCAGTTTCAACTTGGATAGTGGATGTACCCGGATCTCATCTTACATTAATTTTGAGCATTTATGATTTCTGAAGTGAACTAAATCGTCTGTGATATTCTTTGAGGATTGATATAAATGACATTGGATCGAAAAATCGATATCAAAACTCAAAGAAAGAGCAGGGATTGGATCAACCAGGATCAATCCGTTGTATCGATAATGGTCGTTTCGATCTAGATATGACTTCAAGGATTAGAGTTCTTGGTTTGGGTCAAATTGGTTTATGAATATTAAAGGAAAGACATTGAGGGTTTCAGTAGTTATAATTTTGAAATCCTGCTTCAACAGAATCATTTTTATATTCATATAATATATCAATTGTAACAATCATGTCAACTGTACAATGCTGCTATAATTTTACAACAGATCAGAAACTAGGCAAGAATGAATGAATAATATTTTTCAAATCTGTCTTTGTTTATTTCCTCTTAATTACCACCATATTGTGAATCAATAGGTTAAAGTTCAAATGCTAATGCAGATTACTCTTCCATATGTCAAGCCAAGATAAGGAAGTGTTGGGATTCACCTCAAATCGGTCCCATAAGCTTTCCTTCGAATAAAAGTGTTAACCATTGATAATGGAAATCATGTAGATACACCTAGACTTCTATTCTATCGTTTTCATTTTGGGTTAAGCATTTTGGCAAATTAAAATATCCGGTAATCATTTGATTAATGACGTCATAATCATTACTGAGGTTTTGTCTTTTGGATAAAACGCATGGGTGTTTCACATCGTATAGTAATCTAATCCACGCCAACGTCAGCTAATTCCCTTACAGGTGTAGTTCGAGTTATACTTACATCTGGTCTGAGTTTCCTCCTCTCCGCACACACCACCCACACTCTTTTGGACACTTTCCTATAACTATGCTATGGTAACTAGCTTTTGTGGCCAGCTGATGGTAATTTGTGTAAATCTGTGTCATTATGAGAATATACTTTAGCTAACCACCATCAATTGTGACAAAAACATATGTCCATTTTCATAACCGTATGAAGAGTTGGTAGTAAGTGGGGGGCCTTTCCCCCCTCCCCGCCCCCCCCCCCCCACCCCGGTTTTTATCTCTCTCATAGTGAATCCACATAGCCACGTCAATATTTCATCCCCTCGGTACAAGTACGTTACTACAGCCATGCTTTTAATCAAACAATCATATTAATGACATATTATACCTCTGTCATGAAGCTGAAGAAGTCCGCCAAATGTAAGAATTGTATGTCTTTGCTGGATCTAATATTTAATCAACATTATGTTGAATATTGTGAAACTAATTCGAATGGACACTGTTGCTGCCATAGCCAGCAATATTTGAACAGTAACACCCCGTCAATTCTTACAAAAATTCAACAGATATATGTATCTTTACTTTAAAAAGGGATCAGGATAATTATGAGTTCAAAGTATATAAATCTATCATTACACACGCAAAAACCTTTAAAAAGTTTAGCTATAAATTGGAAGGGGATTATAATGTGGTAAATGGCGATTTGAAGTGGTCAATGCCAATTAGCAGCGGTTACAATTAATCCCAGCATTAATTTACATATGTTCATATTGGGAATTGGCTCAATCATCATAATTTTGTTTTTGTGTACCAAAGTTATGTGACATGCAAATTGACTAGAAAATGTATATCCTAAGAGTTAAACAATCTTCTCATATATAGCCGATTCATGCTTTACATCAAAGCATTTGTGTGGTCATTTATCCAAATGAGTAATTATTAGAAAAAATTTATATATTTTTAAAATCAAAATAATGTAATTATGTATCCTTCATAATGTAGGAGATCACTCCTCAGAGCATCAAATTTGTGGTAATTCCAGGAGAGGACGCCTGGATCCCCCATATTGTGAGAGGCGCCCGTTGACAAATGATTTTCATTTCTTATTGGTGTGCGGCAGTCAGCTTTCTGTTCTAGATCTGCCCGTACTAGTAGTAGTAGTAGTAGTAGTAGTAGTAGTAGTAGTAGTAGTAGTAGTAGTAGTAGTAGCAGCCGTAGAAATAGTTTATGTATTATTGTCAATCAGTAAATCTATGAACCCTGTCATGGACGACTTGCTGGCACTAGGATATAGCTTAGTCGTCATCTGGAATTTAATTTTTATCTTTTTAAATTATCAACATGAAGGTGTTTGAACCCAGTCAAGTCTTCTGCGCCTTTCACTTTGCGTTTTAGATGTGTGTGTTCTATACTGATTCACCTTCCAGATGACCAAAATACACCGCATTCAACCACCTGTCTGACAACAACACGAATTCACGGGAACTGATGGTGCACATTCCAGATATTCTTGGAGTCACGTGCAGCAGCAGTGGTTTTTCTTGTTTTAATGATGATGATGATGATAATGATGGTGATTGTTGTTGTTGCTGTTGTTGTTGTTGTTGTTGTTGTTGTTTTGGTGGTGGTGGTGGTGGTGCTGGTGGAGTGGTGTTGGTGGTGGTTGTGGTGGCGCAGTATAGCATATAATTCCAACAGGGAACATGAGGACTTTTGGATAATAACAAGCAGCAATAATGTTAACGATAGGCAAAAATCATTTAATCACTTTACAGGATTATGATATATGTGCTTTGTTACGTGTATTAAAATATTAGAATTATCAGGCCACTTTATTATTTATTATTGCAGTCTCACCTAATTGGTAACAACCACTTAATATATATACAATTAAAAAGTCAAAATTGTATACTTTTATAGTCTTAAATTGTCTGCGTAGATGTAAGGAAAGGAAAAATTTCTTAACATATGACAATTTCATTACATATTAATTAATATAATTTTTTGGTTTTTTTAATTTAATTCGAGACAAGATTCCTTAATTCAACTTTGCTATTAAAATTTTAAAATAATCTTTACTGAAGGAAATCATCATATTTTAAGATTTGTCTGATTTCATTACATTGAGATACAATAATTAAGCCTATAAAATTGTACAATTGTAAAAATGTATTTACACGCATTCTGATGTGCACCCTTGTGTAATTATAACAGTTTGTAAAATAACAAATATGCATTAAGTGAGTCAGTCTCTTCAACAGTAAACACTCCATTTTAACAATTGTCTTAAATACATCTGCTTTACATCTTGTTAGAGCTCAATCTGAGTAAGCGAATTGTGCAGACATATATCTTTTGCTTCAGTATAAATGCTACATTAAAAAAATATATCCTGCAGAACTCAATATAAATATCATTATTGTAATCCTGAAAATAGTCATTAGGTGGCCCACAAACTAATTAGACAACACATTTTATATACATTTGATAACATAAATAGACATATTGGTAAACGCAAAGACATTTGCATTTGAATACATAAAAAATAGATAAAAATTGTTAATGATTTACTGAACAAGTTGTATCTGTTTTGAGGTCTGGATAATTAAACTCTTGGAACACTGAATGTTCATTTTCCCAAATTCAAATACATTTCAGAGGTTATTTGGTGTGCAGTCATGGACAACTTTTATTTAGACTGTTTGCTGTCTAATATGACAGCAATAGATTAACAAAGGTAATTTTTAATGTACACACGTCTTTCTTCTATTGACTTCTATTAACAAGTCCATTTGGCATTAGTGTGATAAATGACTATATTGTACCCATAATATGTGTGATATTTAAAAAATCTAAATAAAAACAAACAATATTACATTCTATCTTTAAAAATTGTTATACTTTCTAAGTTGCTTTTTCATAATTAATTCATCCTGTAATGTGATAAATTGTGCAAACATAACTTATGATAATTATCAGGACTCAATCTATCTAAAACTTAGACATTTTCTTAAGCCAGCCAACACCACATTCTAATAACTGTATAGCAAAGCTGCCATACGCGGCACCAAATACCCATAAAATTGTTTTCAAAATATTCACAAAGATATGCCATAAATCATAAAGGCTTGTGTATGTACAGCACAGATTGTCTATATGATCACACTATTCGGTGAAGTAATTGTACTCATATCGGATGTGATTATAAGTGCCAATGTCTTTGAGTGAGAATGTTTATCTGAACAGATTGGGTTGAAGTGATAAAATTACACTCCAGGGTGTTGTGTCTGGCATGCATGGATCTAAGCAGTGATTAACCTAATTTTTTCAATAATACATGCCAGATGCAACACATTCGTGATGATTTAAGAAACATTCGGTTGGGTATTTTAAATTAAGTTATCATGATTAAACTCAAAATATGTTCAAGATGTTCAACAGCTTTCATGCATGGTTGCCTTGAAGATGTGACTTAAAGTTTCACATCAGTTAAAGGGTTAACTGCCTAAATCGGCCCAAAAACAAGTTATGCTGAAGAATATACATTTTACAATTTTGTGCTTGAAAATTATTTGATCCTGCTTCAGTATGTCCACAGCAACTCGTCATTGTGACTCAATATGTCTACAGCAACTCGTCATTGTGTCTCAGCCATCTATCAATACAGCCCTCTGCCAATGCTTCCAACAACCATTCAATGTGCCTCAATCCGTCTACAGCAACTAGTCATTGTGCCTCAGTACATCTACAGCAACACTTCATCGTGCCTCACTCAGTCTACAGCAACTCGTCATTGTGCCTCAGTAACCTACAGCAACTCATCATTGTGCCTCAATCAGTTTACAGCAAGTCGTCATTGTGCCTCAGTACATCTGTAACAACTCGTCATTGTACCTCAGTAAGTCTACAGCAACTCGCTATTATGCCTCAGTACATCTACAGCAACTCGTCATTGTGCTTCAGTATATCTACAGCAACTCGTCATTGTGACTCAATATGTCTACAGCAACTCGTCATTGTGCCTCAGTAAGTGTACAGTTACTCGTCATTCTACCTCAGTACGTCTACAGCAACTCGTCATGGTGCCTCAGTAAGTCTACACTAACTCATCATTGTGCCTCAGTAAGTGTACAGCTACTCGTCATTGTACCTCAGTACATCTACAGCAACTCATCATTGTGCCTCAGTAAGTGTACAGCTACTCGTCATTGTACCTCAGTACGTCTACAGCAACTCGTCATTGTGCCTCAGTAAGTCTACAGCAAACCATCATTGTGCCTCAGTAAGTCTACAGCAAATCATCATTGTGCATCAGTACATCTACAACAAATCGTCATTTTGATTTAAGATGACTCTACCAAATTCTGATCATGCCACCGCCTTGTCTATGTATAGCGTGTTGCCTACGTGCCAAGCTACTCTTGATTGTGCCTCAATATGACTATAGCAATATTGATGACTATGTCTCAGACATGGAGATATATAGCCTCGTGTCCGTGTCTACAGACACTCTTGAGTGTTTCTCTCTAGCAGCTGGTGATTATGTCTTATCTTTGTCTATGTACAGTCTCATTCCCATGTCTACAGCAACTCACCATTGTGCATCAATTCGACTGTAGCAATTAGTGATTTTGCATCAGCCTTGTCTATGTACAGTCTAATTCCCCTGTGTTAACTCTGCTTTGGATGGTCCCAAGCTCGGCTGTGAAAAGAGGAGGGTTTGGTGAGGTCAGCAGCCCAACTCCTACCAAAACAACTACTACAGAGACATGAAGAGCGAATATAAAGCCCAATGACATGAATGAGGAGGAGGATTCTCTATGAGGGTTTTGAAGTGTTGATAAGAATCTAGAAAGTATAAGAAATTCCCATGCCTTCTGCAACTACGCATTGTACTTCATTATGTGTACAGCCAACCGCTATTGTGCGTCAGTATGACTCTAGCAACTGGTGAATGCAGCTCAGCATTATTTATGTGCATCCTTGTGTAATTGCCTTCAGCAACCCGTCTTTGTGACTCGAAAGACTAAGGTACCTCTTCTATTGATTGGTAAGTAAATTGTGATGCATGCCAGTTGTGTTCAACAGTAGAAGAAATGAAAAAGAACGAGGCTGATAATGAGGTAAGCCATACAAATAATTCTAGCGCACACACGCACACAGGTATGTAGATACACACGCACATAGTTATGCATGCACACATGCACGAACGATATGTAATGTTATGGTGTGTGCTGAACTTGTAAACTTTAGTACAGTGTTATATGTGTATAGATCCCTTATCTGCTAACCTGCAAGGATCGTATATTTTAAATCATCTTCATGATCATGATCATCACCATCATCATCATCATCATCATCATCATCATCTTTTACGAGGCATAGCCCATTGGCTTGCTCTTATCTTAGCCTTTGGTTTTCTTGTATCATTATGATTACAAGACAAAAGTTATGGAAGACTAGACTGATTATTCCATTTATTATTATATTTCCCGCAAATTTCAAATGTATTTTGTATCAAGAATAACCAAGCAAATTGAGGCGAAATTCAGGGAATATGCTATTGATTGGCACTAGCATCAAAATAGCTAAGGGGAACATGATTAGCTCAGTGGTTTTACGACCATCTTGAATGCGTCATAAATCATAATTTTTGTTATCATTTTTATTTTTTGAATATTCATTATTATTATTATTATTATTATTATTATTATTATTATTAGTATCATTATTAATATTTATTGTTAAGATTTTTTTTAATAAAATTATTCTTATTTATTCTTTTTCACTATTTTCTTCTCCTCCTCCTCCTTGTTATTCTTCTTCTTCTTCTTCTTCCTCTTCTTCCTCTTCTTATTATTATTATTATTAGTTTGGTTTTTTTAATTAAATTTTTCCAAACTATTATTATTATTATTATTATTATTATTATTATTATTATAATGATTATTATTATGATTAGTATTATTATGTATTTATTTATTTAAATTTAAAAAAAATTAGTATTATTATTCTTAATATTAGTATTATTATTCTTAATATTATTCTTAATATTCTTATTATTATTATTATTCTGAATATTATTCTGAATAATTATTTTTATTTTTTTTATTTGTTTAATATTCATTATTATTATTATTATTATGATTATTATTATTATTATTATTATAATGATTATTATTATGATTATTATTATTATGTATTTATTTATTTAAATTTAAAAAAAATTATTATTATTATTCTTAATATTAGTATTATTATTCTTAATATTCTTATTATTATTATTCTGAATATTATTCTGAATAATTATTTTTATTTTTTTTATTTGTTTAATATTCATTATTATTATTATTATTATGATGATTATGATTATTATTATTATTATTATTATTATTATTATTATTATTATTATTATATATATATATATATATATATATATATATATATATATATATATATATATATATATATATATATATATATATATATATATTACGTCTTCTTTTTCTTTTTCCTCTTCTTCTTTTTCTTATTTTTATTATTATTAATTTTTTTTTTTAATTAAATTTCTCCAAATTATTATTATTGTTCTTATTATTGTTCTTATTCTTATTATTATTATTATGATTATTACTAAGATAATTAATATAATTCATTTATTTATTAAACAATTTTAAAAGAAAATATCTTCAATCAGACCTTTTCTAAAAATCCTCGTAGATTGTTCAATCTACAATCGGGCGCCGTCCGGCAACGCAATACGTGATCCGTGTTTTAGCGCGGACTCGCTCGTCACGTGAGTCGTCAACCGAAGCGAGAAGATACGAAAAAAGCAGAATGTACGCGCAGACAAACGTGCCTGTTGTTTACTTTGAATAAAACGAAGACTGAATGGTTTAAAGAGAATAATTCACTAAACTATTTACGGCAATCTGATGTTGCCGATATGTTTTTATTGACTGCATAGTTCGATTCGCACGTATATCCAGTTTTCGTATAAAAACAGGCGTGTTAAATATGGGCCGTTTCGGCGGAAAATCCAGACAGGAATCGATAGGCAGATGTTAGAGACGCAGTTGTAGACTGCGGCTCTTCATAGAGACTAGAGAAGACTATCCTTGAAAACTTACCACTGGAGTGACTGCCTCGTTTATCGAGCCAGTCATTCCAGTGGTTAATTTTCAAAAATAGTCCTCTCTTGGTCTGCAAACGGACGAGATTAGAAAGGCCTGTGTTATTATTAAATCGTGATAATTGTGATCAATCTGTGAACTTGCCATTTGAAATTTTGACCCCAAATTGTTCACCTTTCTAGATGACCCCTAGGGGTGATCACCCATGCAGTTTGGTCAAGATATCTCCAGTTATAAGAAAGAATTGCAACACCACAAATTTACGAAAACTAACACCACAAATTTACGAATACTGGTAATTACATAATTTTCTTCATTATTTCACTTAGGAGAACCCCCTGTTTGACAGTGAGGGCTGCAAGACTATGTAGTAACTTAACTACGTATAAAAGGTTACTCACCCAACAGAGGTCTTGAATCGGCCAGTGGAACCAGCGGAAGATGTGCACGGTTCAGGTTCCAAGGTACGACTGCCGGGCGTCCGTAGAAACGGCGGGAATCAGCTATCCCGGCAGCCGCGAAACCCGAACTGCGGAATTGCGGGATACCGCCAACACCACACTCTCCCCCGTTTATAAAAACATGCTTGTTTAATTAAAAATCTTATCTTTTAATTAAAAATCTTATCTAAAAATCTACTCTTTTAAAAATCTGCACACCATAAAAACACACAGGCATTGACGCTCAACTGCTAAAGGTAGCATCAGAAATTGCCAATTAAAAAAATATAGGTGTCGATCCATCTAGAAGGAAGGAGCGGTTAATAATAAAACAGATGGATAGATCAACAGCTGCCGGACGAGGGCCAGCATCACAGATTTAAAAATAGTATAGCATCCTAACTAGAATTAAGGACAGTGGTTTTCCACCACAGTAGAAAACTGACAGAATTGACGGAATTGCCGAATTGATAAAGTAATAAAAATAATCTCACATGAATTTAGTTGGAGTGTTATTTGAAATTAACGTATGTGAGATTCGAGGAAAACCTATGAATATTGCAATTTTTTTTTTAAATTTAGTGAATATTTTTAACCTTAACCTTTTTGATATACCTCTTATATAATTGAAACGGATCTGAATCCACAAATTTAGGAAATCCGGAAAACCACTATCCCTATCACAATACAGATATCTGAATGAAGCTAAACGGAACGGATAATACAGCAGAAGAAAGAAACATGAATTTGCGCTATGACTAACGCGCCAATTACTTCGCGCATTAGGAAATGATAAGCGTAAGAAATGCATCTGTACGATTTATGCAGTCTTTGCTAAATGCATATTATAAATATGCTGTCATATGCAAGACTTCTGCATCATAGAGTAATGCACATTATAAATATGCCTGAGTTATGCATTATAGAGTAATAATGCATCATTGCATCATTTTAACATGTAATTGCTACACGTTTAATAAATGAAATACCTAGGTATGGCAGTATATAATATGTTGGCCTAATATAAAATATCTGAACGGACCTATGTAGAATTAATATACCTGGGCTATCCTATAAAATATCTGTGCTGACCTAATAAAACCATATAATATATTTGAGCTACCCTATAAAATATCTGAGCTGACAAATGTAGAACTGGCATTAAATAGCTAACCTATACAGGATTTCACTATACATAGATGAGTTTGCATCATAACATATGATGCATATACTTATAAAAGCATGTACATGGATTTAATCCATATACACATAACAGAGAGCATTATTATGACCACACGTCATGACGGACAATAATTGCAGTTAACAATACAATGCGTATGATTAATGTGTAACAATTTACACATCATTTGACAACGCATATCTGTAATGTGCGATCAAGAAATGCGTAAATATAACCACGCATTACTACGCGCAATTATTCACGCGTCATTTGAAAAAACGCGTAATTATAATAACGCGTTCTGTGAGTCATACAGCGATGGACCCCTGTTGGTTTTTGGTATCTCACGGAGTATTATTGCTGGAAAAAGCCACTATGTGCTTATGTGTCCAACTAATTTAGTGTCCCAAAACTTACAAAAAATAGAACATCACGATTTTGCTGTTGCTGAAACTAAAGCTAAGATGGAAACGGAACATAAGCCAATGATTATACATGTTTTCCGGACAAGTTGAATGTCTTCAGTGTCATGCAGCATATTAAAATTTGAAGTCATAATTTCATATCATCTGGATTACAGTAATTCTTTTAATGTTGAATTACTGTTACCATTGTACATTATCACATTACTATTGTAGTACTGTACTACGACCGAAAAGCTAACTGCAGTCCGCAACAATACCATGACCAAATGAATCCGTAATAAGACGAAACCAGAGGAACGTTTATTCAGGTGGACAAGTAGGGTCCATGAAGACTTATATAGTCTAATTCACGAATGCTTAAAGATCATTCTAATACATTTCATAATCTAGGAACCTGTTAGGAAGACGGCACTGCCTTCCTGTTCGACTCTGAATGGTGTGAGTTTGGAGTTGGTCATCTCTAGGAGATGTGTGATGTATTTCCCCTCGGACCTGACACCTCATGCGCCTAGGGGACGTGTTATGCGTTTCTCCTCGGACCTGACACCTCATGCGCCTAGGAGAGTGATGCTGTGTTTGTGGGACGGGTATCCAGGTCATCTGTCAAAACAGCATCTAGATCATTATGCAGAATTGATGAGGATGGATCAATACCATATGGAATGGTTTCATCCGAATCCTCTTCAAAAATGGAAGCACGGTTATCATCAGATAACCTAAGGCGATTATCGGGGGATAATAAGTCATCATCATCGCCATGATCTTCAGAGCTTATAGCACGTCTCATTCGCAATATCCAGAGAGGTAAATCACGATCTCTGCACAGCTTTAATCTATCATGGTGAACAACTAGTCCCCGGCGTTGGTTTTTGATCCCAAACAGTGCTTCTGACAACTTTTTATAAATAATAAATGGACCAGTCCAAGGAGGTTGTAATTTACTGGACTGGCCTATTTTAGTTGCAGAATTAGCAAGATAAACTACATCACCAACATGATAGGCATGCTCATGCAAACGTAGATCATACTCTTTTATCTGGCGCTTCTGAGCCATTTTAAGGTTATCCCGTGCTATCTCATGAGTTTCATGCAACGTTTGCTGTAACTGTTGGACGAAGTCACTGGCATCTGAAGGGGCATTCTCTGTAGTCGCAGACACAGGGCATTTGCACATTATGTCAATAGGCTGTAGTACTTCTCGACCAAGCATCATCATGTTGGGAGTATACCCCGTCTGTCGGCTTACAGTAGATCGTATAGCTCCAGCGATGAAAGGAATACACTTGTCCCAATCTTTCTGTCTGTCATGCTCTTGCAGGTAACACCGTATACACTGCAAGACAGTACGGTTTATACGTTCAATCTGTCCATTTGAACATGGTCTATAAGCTGTGGTGCGTGTTTTTGAAATCTCCAGTAGATGGCACAGTTCCTTAAATAGGTTGCTCTCAAAGTTACGACCCTGGTCGGTGTGTAAGAAATATGAACAGCCAAATGTGGTGACAAAACGCTCCACATACGTTTTGGCTACCAGTTCTGCCCCTTGTTCAGGGAGCGCATAGCACTCAACCCATTTAGTGAACTGATCTATGATCATCAACACGTATCTATTTCCCAGTGTAGATGTGATAAAGGGGCCCAAAATGTCCATATGTACCCGTTCCAAGGGAAACCCAGCATGGAACTCGCCCAGAGCAGCTCTAGGTCGGATGGAAGCTTTTTTGCTACAGCTACAAATCCGACAGGATTTCACATACGCCACCACATCACGAGAGTATCCGTGCCAGATATACTTAGCCTTCACTCTCTCTAATGTCTTCTGCTCACCCATGTGACTGGCAAGCTTGGAATCATGACAATTTTCCAAAACCAGCTTCTGGAGAGACTTTGGGACTACCAGCAGATTCCGTGTGGTATTTGCTTCTACCCAGAGATAGTGCAAAATGCTATCGACAAAAATCAATTGATCACAACGAGCCCACCAAAACTTGACAGCTGGACTAGCTAAATATAGCTCCGCGTCAGAAGGTGTGTGTGACTGCTCAATCCATGATACAACTGTCTTCAGATCAGGATCCTCCAACTGACGCTCCCTTAGATTTTCCGAAGAGAATGCGTCTAACCAGTTTGACCTTCCGATAACCTGGTCTGTTTGGGGGACACCATTCAGCAGTCCATCTGGATCGTTGCTGTCTGTGTCGCTGTCTGATAGGTCATTATTACTCAGTTGAAGGGCCCTTATGGTTTGAAAAGCCAAAGTAATTACATCATCAACATCTTGTTCAAATTGAGACCATTGCTGCTGAAGCTTGGTACAATATTTGCACCCACCACATGGTAACGAACTAAGAGATTGGCCAGCTTTATAACAGTGGCAAGGTGAAAAATCACTTGGAACTCGTGATAGACCATCAGCATTAGAGTGCTGTTTACCGGGCCTGTACTGCATCGTCATATTATATTGGGACAGTTCTTCTAGCCATCTAGCTAGTTGTCCTTCGATGTGCTTGAAACTGAGCAGCCATGTGAGACTGTGATGGTCAGTCCGCACAATAAATGACCGTCCTAGCAAGTACATACGGTACTGCCTAGTAAATGCTACCACGGCCAGCAACTCTTTGCGTGTAACACAATATTTACGCTGAGCCGGTGTCAACGTTCGGCTCGCAAAACCAATAAGCACCTCTTTCCCATTCTGAATTTGGGATAACTCTGCACCAATAGCCGCCTCTGAAGCATCCGTATCCAGTATGAAGGTACCATCCGGTGTCGGATAACCTAACACTGCAGGGTTGGCCATAGCACCCTGAAGTGTTTCGAAAGCTACCTGATGCTTTAGAGTCCAGTCATACTCTACTTTGGAACTGGTAAGTGCAGAGAGAGGAGCAGAAATACCAGCAAAACCCTGTATGTGCTCTCGGTGGTAATTCATGAACCCTAGGAAAGATTCCAGCTCTTTCCTGGTCTTAGGAACAGGCCAATTAGCGACGCTTTCCATATTGTTTGGCTTAACAGCGATTCCCTTATCACTCACCAACTTACCTAAGAAACAGAGTTCTGTACGGAACAAATTACACTTCTTAGGTTTTAATTTAAGGTTGTGCAACAGGAATCGGGAAAGGACAGCTTTCAAGTTGGTCATATGACTGTCAAAGTCAGTCCCTGTCACTACCACGTCATCTAAATACGCAAGACACTCGCACCAGTTAAGACCTTGCAACACCAGCTGAACAACCCTCTGAAAGGTAGCCGGGCTGTTGCACGTACCAAATGGCATCCGGACAAATTCAAAAAGCCCTTATCTTGTGATAAATGCGAGCTTGTGGCGGTCCTCTGGGTCAACCTCGACTTGCCAATACCCAGCTGCCATATCAAGTGTGCTGATGAACTTAGCACCACCAAGTGCATCCAGACATGTCTCAATGTTTGGTAGGGGGTAAAGGTCTTTGCGAGTTATACTGTTCAGAGCTCGAAAATCGACGCAGTACCTCACGGTACCGTCTTTCTTCCGAACTAATACCGGGGCTGACGACCACTCAGATTTTGACGGAACTATGATACCTTTCTCTAACATTTCCGCAAGGTGTTTCTCTTCCTCATTCTCAAAACCAAGAGGAGTTCGTCTAAGTTTAGAACGAACAGGTTGTGCCTTACCTGTGTCAACCTTATGTCTTATCCCCTTGAACAAACCCAAATCAAGATCATCTTTTGCAAATGCATCCTGATACTCGATTAACATGGATTCAACTTGCGAAGACTGCGTCTCCGATAAACCCGATGTCGACCTCTCATACAGCTCCTGTAAGAACACAGGGAGGTCCACCTCAGTGGCTGTAGAAGTCTGTAAACCGTCCTGGTTTATGGGATTACCAGCAAGTTGAAATTCTGTTCTAGGGTCTAAAACCTCCTCAATTTCTGTGACAATACCAAGGTTGTGGTCTTGTTCCAGAGTAATATATTGGGCCGACAGGTTCCTTAACAAAATAGGAATCTGCGAATCTTTGGCAGTGGCCACTGTATGAGGTGTTACCAGACCCTCCAGTTTAGATGAGGGCTGGAGCACAACATCATTCTGTACCTCCCGATCCAGAACACCTGTGGTCTTCACGGCCTCAAAAGGACCCACGACCACTTTCTGCTTCAATGTTACCCGAGCTACTTGGGCTTCCTTCCCATGAGCTCTCAACATTGAGGCTTGAATCGGTTCTCCATTAATTGTCAGACACAGTCTAGTCAGATCAATGGTGGCCTTGTGTGCCTTCAAGAAATCCAGGCCTAATATAATCGGATCATTAATATTGGCAAGAAGTACTGGCCAGTTGAACATCATAGAGCCTAATGCAATTGTGACTGGCTCAACACTTTCCGCAGGGATAACATTGTCTCTACCTGCACCTTTCAATGCAATAGACTCCAACCTCTTTAAAGGGTAAGGTAATTTATTTGCAAAGAAATTGCCAATTACTGTCACTTGTGCCGCAGTGTCCACCACTGCATCAACGGAAACACCATTTACTTTAATGGGAATGACTAGTGTCATAGGGTCACGATTAAACTCATACATGCGAACATCATATGATCGCACAGGCGAAGATCTCGGTGAAGCAGAAGGTGATGGCGACCGTGTACGCCTCGGCTCTGGACACTCACGGGAAAAATGCCCCTCTAAATTGCAATTAAAGCACTTTCCCGATCTGAGAGGAGGAGAAGGGGAACGCGATGGAACGACCTTCCCTCTTGGAGGAGACCGACCTCGACCGAATTGACCAGATATAAGATTCAAAATCTTAGCCACATCTACCTTCATATCCGCCATATCCTTCCTAAGTCCTTCGACATCTTTCTCCAATTTATCTATCCTGCTTGGAGCCGTTATGCCTCTCAACTGCTCAGGATTATCTGCCTCCAACAACCCAGAAGCATCGTCCGGAAAACGGACCTTTCGAACCTCAGGTCTTCTGGAACCCATGATCACCTTTGATTATGGATAGCTGCATTGACCATTTGTACAGCCTCCTCCAGGGTGCTCGGATCTTTATCCATAGCTATCAGAGCGGCTCGTTTATGCTCAACACCCCGTAGGAAGGCATCAATGGCAATAGTCTCGCCCAAACTCTCTGAGGCATCAGGGTAACCATCTAAAGTGAGCTCCTGAATGATGTCTGCAAATTCTTCTAAAGAGTTACCCTCCTGTCGAATATCTTGCATCTTTTTTCTGATGATGTGGGGCAGATCTTTCTTCCCGAATCTCAACTTTAATTTGTCACATAAACTAAAGTAATCATTCTGGACTTGCCCAGAACAGATGCAGTAAAACTTTAAGGCCTTGTCCCTTAAAGCTGAGATGAGCATGTCTAATTTATACATATCAGACCAACGGTACCTTGAAGCAGTATGCTCAAACTGTATGAAAAATGGTTTCCACTCACATTTTCCATCAAAAGTTGACATTTTAGGTGGAGGAGGACCATCAGAGTAGCTTCTACGACCGGGGGATGACATTCTAGAGTCATTGTATGAAGAGCCATCCCAGTAAGCTCTACGAACTGGTGATGACGTCCTAGTGTCATGGTGAGAAACTGATCGCGACTCCCTCTTAGGTTCTCTAGGGGTATATACCCCCCTAGGAGCCAGGTTATCAACTAGGGTATGATCACCCCTTTGTTGACTAGTTGAGTTAAGGAGTGCCTTGTATTTGATACCTTGAGCTAACAGTTCCATGTTCAGTCTAGCTACCTTCTCTTCCAGGGATTCTTCCCATGGGTGTGAGTCGACCCCACCCACAGCGCCTTCATCATTGATGTCGAATACGACTTCCCCAGCATGGAGCAATCGTGCAAGGATTGTAGCTGTGGCAGGCAGATCAGTATCTGCCTTAATGTCGGCCAGGGATATGAAACCTCCTCTGGACTCACGAAAATTTACTATGCCAGCAGCTCGAACTTTACCAATATTATGGAGTGCACTAAGTTCCTCCACGGTTGCAGTGTTAATACACAAAGGTTTCGTCATTATGGGTCACCAGTTGATTTATACCAAGGAAACGAAATTAATATCCGCTAAAAAGTAATATCACCTACTGAAATAAGTCGTAAGCGTATGCTTACTGAAATATATAAATCACTGAGTAGTGATGGTGGTGCAACTCCGGAGAACGTCTAAATGAATCTTCCGAAGCCAAACCAAATTCAGTAACGTACCTGCATGCAAACCATCCTTCAGAAACTCGAAAGTATAATGATAACGGACGCGTTTACGTGCACTAGATTTTTTACGGAGTATTAACTCTACACTGCATTTGATGGTGTGTACACCAATATCTGCATTAATTTTCTCAATTCTATCATTAAGAAGAGAGAGTTGGTCATGCAGTTGCAGCTCTTTGTCTTTGAAGGAACAGGGATTCAAATGGTGAAGTTGCTCATTATACAGGACCAGAGAATACGCCGGGATATCGATAAATTTCACCGTTTGGCCGTAATGCCTTACTATGTCTATCGCACGTTGATAGTGTTGGCAAATGCGGTCTACCGCGAGTTCATCATCGGCTGTCCTTAAATAGACAAAACCGTCGCCTCGTTTCTCGGTAAGGTCGCACGTTCCGGCCCAGATATAGAAAACGATCCGGTGAAATTTCTGAACGGCGCTGGCTATTCGCGACTGCAGAATATTGACCAAGTCTTGTGTAGTACCACCGCTTTTACACCAATACTCAACAAACCCAGTTTGATCAGCTCTTTTCAAAATGAAACCTTTACTTGTACCCAACAAAATCGCTTTGTGGGTACAGGACTGATCCAACGAAAACTGGGTGCGAGCCAAAAACTCCTCAGATTTAACTTGAAAAGGAGGCATAAGCTGAGTATTGTTTCAACGGAGTAACTAGCAATGTGATTATGAACTTTTTGAATTAATAATAACAAGAAAAAACCCCAAAACAAATAGTGTTCAGCGTAATTAGTAAACCTAATATTACAATTGAAACATATTTGCTAATTAGAAGGGAGATTACCCTCTAATGTTCAAAAAGTTAATAATAATGATAATAATAACAACAAAAGTGATTTATATCACTTCTTTATTTCAAATAATTCTGAAATAAACAAAGAAATTGAACTGTAATTAACATATAAAGAAATATCGAAAAACCGACGGTTAAATTACAGCTCAGAATCGCGTACATATGACACTGAAGACAACTAACAATAACAATCCAGAAACTATAGGGTTGTCATTCCACGGAATACTGACATAGATGATAGATGATAGAAACTAAGCACGAAAATATACCTCAATTCATTACAGTTCAAATAAATAACATTGAATCTTGAATTTATGACGTATATGACGTATATATGTAAGGTATATTAATCTATATACCCGACATTTGCATGCTATAGTATAAATAAATAATATATATTTAACTATAACTCACCTATCATCTGTGATTGTTAAATCCTACAAAAATAACTATTAAATAATCAAAATGGCGGCCAGAGTCTGTAAAATTGACGTTCGGGCAGGACTAGAGTAGTCTTTATATTTCCGAGAATTCTATCTTTTTTAACAACAAAATCGTGAGTAGAATTTAGAAATAACTAATAAAAAAATTTTATTTAGGGCCCAAAGTACTCCTGACACCATTTATAGTAACTTAACTACGTATAAAAGGTTACTCACCCAACAGAGGTCTTGAATCGGCCAGTGGAACCAGCGGCAGATGTGCACGGTTCAGGTTCCAAGGTACGACTGCCGGGCGTCCGTAGAAACGGCGGGAATCAGCTAGCCCGGCAGCCGCGAAACCCGAACTGCGGAATTGCGGGATACCGCCAGCACCACAACTACATAACATTGATTATTTCAGCTGTTTTATCTCACGCCACCTCTCTTTAAGATAGAGTATTACGTACCTGTGTGACCGCATGTACTCATTCTAAACATGCAGACGATCCCCCTCGGAATAATAACATATTAAATACTATAATAGACGCTATCTCGGTGACCTCGCACCGGTCCTGCATGTGTGACTTCATCCTGCGTTTGCATGAGTAGATCCCGTCTCTCGGAACTGCTTTTCTTTAAACGAACCTTCCTTCAAAATCCTGTTGCTGCTGGGACGAGGGGAAAATGGATCCGTTTCAGTAACCAGGAAAATGTATAGAATACTTCTAATGCAAGCTGTACACCACCAGGAAACACATCAGTTGGCAGGTAAACGAATCTTGTAGTGAGCTCACACAGCCAGTGGCAGTACATCTTATTTTTAAATTATCTTTACAGAGCCATACACGCACAATCTTCTTTTAAAAATGTGCTTGTATACCTATATATAGACAAAGGCTGGTTTAATGGACTAAGGGTCAGATTAATGGGCTTTCGCCAGTTGGCCAAAGACTTCCATTTCCGATCTGCCCCTATTCCTTTAAAAGAGGCCAAACTGTGACCAAAGGGCCAGCTAAAATTTCTCTATCTGACGAGTTTCAACCTCAGACAGTGAGATCTTTAACGTCCACCTACATGTAAGGAGACGGGACCTAGGTTTGATTTCTCATCCGAAGGACAGGAAGTTAAAATATATAGTCTTGTTTGTAGGCCTCAGTGTGGTAAAATATTTTAGAAATCCCCCTTTTAAATTCCTGACAACGATTAAATTCTCGTATTATCTCGTCGGTAGTGTTATTTTGCGTTATTTCGTCCGCCATTATCGGCGGACCGTAAATTGGACTCTATCCCAAATCCCCACTTAGGCGGTCAGATCTAGAACACTATTTGAACACCACAATTGTAGCATATAGTGAACATGTAATTGGTGTTTGGTGTTGAACACGTGTGTTCAAGAATTCACCTTTCCAGAGTATCCATCATCATCTGACGTCATATGACGTCATAATCAGTTAAGCTGCGTGTGGGACGACGTCATAATCATTACGTCGTAAATGATTCTATATGGCCTGTCTTTAACTCATAATAGTCCGAGACGTACGAATTGTATGTCTCTACTATTTAATAAACAAGCTGTTGAATATTTTGAAAACTATACAGGGAAGATACTGAATATTTTGAAACTAATTTGACTGGTCGCTGTTGCAGCAATAGCACCCAGACAAATTAGTTTCAAAATATTCAGTATCTTCCCTGTATAGTTTTCTGGAAATTGATTGTCAGGGAGTTCAGAGATCGATGGATGCCAGCACAAGCGAGGTGTGGGTGGAGCTTAGCTAGAGATGGGCGGGGCATAGCTAAAAATGGAAAAGTCCATTGAAAAGGGGCGCTGGATTCTAGAACACCGTTTTTGAAAATATAATTAGTGTTCAATATTGAACACCTGGACGTGTTCAAGGCAATGTAACTGATATTGAATGCCTTGAACATGTTCATGAGCAAAAGCATGTTCAATATTGAACACATGCGTTCACCTTTGAGAACGCATGTGTTAAAAATTCAGAACACACGTCCAAATATAAATGGCACCCTCAGGGAACATCGCAGCATACCGACGCCCTACAGATGCAGAGTAATTTAAAGGCTGAGTGGATCAGGCGTTACGCATACTCCGGGTGCTTGGACTGATGCAGGAAATGATAACGGAATAGTCATTGTACTGATTGTAGTCATTGTTTGCAAAAAAAGAAGAAAAACAAAATAAATGTGAATCATCAGTTTATTTCCGTCTAAATGAAGACAACATATATACAAGCCATTCATGACTAGATTTTGATTTGAGCAGTTAAAACTCCTTTCTGCAGGTAAATCTCAACATTTAGGATCTGCAGAGCCTGTGAATGCCAAAATATACACTCAAGACGTTCTGCTGTCTCTCTGTCTATTTCCTTAATCGCACTGTACTATTATGTTATAGTTGCAACATCATAGGAAATTTAACACTGATTTGATGTACAGACATGACAGATTGACCAACAGACGAACTGATTTATATTTTATAACTGCTGATGCAACTAACAAGAGGCCCAATGGCCTGTGACGTTCACCTGGGCCATTAGCATTTGAAGCATTTGCATTTAAAGGTAAATGTTTCTTTACATTAAACAAGGTGGCGACTGGAACGATTGAAGATTTTCCATAAAATGTCAGATTTTCACCCAACAAAATGAGCTATCAAAATTCTGAAAAAAGGTCTGGAGGGTACCAGCTTGGAATCATTCCAGCCAAATTTGGTTGAAATCGGGCAAAACGTTAAGGAGAAGACGCGATTTGACGGATGGATGGACAGACGGACAGACAACGGATGGCGGACGATGGACGCCCAACCGAGGCCGCCATGGCATAAGCTCACTTGACCTTTCAGGCCGGGTGAGCTAAAAACTGTGAAGCTGATTATAAAACGTTTGTAATCCGTTATAAACCCCAATGGCCTGTATGGTTCACCTGGAACTTGACAGTTCACCTAGAAAGACATTGGCTTACAAGTAGAGCACTAAAGATTAGGCCAGAATTCCAACAATTTTATTTCTCGGATTTAATTTTAAATTGATTTTTTTGACTTACTGAAAACAGAGTTACCTCCCTTGAAAAATGCACTATGTATCTGCACAGGGGCATTTGCGTAAACCTAAAATGGTCGCAGAAAAAATTGACCAATACAATTCTAAATAGAGGATCTCAAGCGCACAACCATAGACTCATTCCAGTTAAATTTGTTTCAAATCGGCCAAGCGATTACTAAGGAGTAATCTTTTAAATGATTTCCTAGACATTTTCGGAAATCCAAGACACTAAGATAGATGCTGAACCATTTGACCAATCAAATTTCTGAATACATTTTTGAAGCTGATCTTACTATACTCAGGATATCCACTGTCTTCCAGCCAAGTTTGGATAAAATGCGCTAAGTGGTTAATAAATAGTACTCTCTTAAGCAGTGGCCGTTTCCAGAGTAATGACGTCATATGACGTCATAATCAGCTAAGCGGTGTGTAGGATGACGTCATAATAATTACATCATAGATGATTCTATACCGACGTCTTTAACTCTTAATAGTACGACACGTTGTACAAATTGTATGTCTCTACCATTTAATAAACATGCTGTTGAATATTTTGAAACTAATTTGATTGGGCGCTGTTGCTGCCATAGGCAGCAACAGCACACAGTCAAATTAGTTTCAAAATATTCAATAGCTTAGCTGTATAGTTTAGAAAATGGAAAGATGCATTCCTTAGACCTTTTCGGAAATCAAAGATGGCCGGCAAAAGATTGACGAATCAAATTTTTTCTTTAGATACACTGAGGAGTATGCTACTAGGTTTATTCCAGCTAAGGTATATTAACATTTATCAAACGCTTAATGAGTAGTCTTCGAAGTGATTTCTTGAAAACTTTCAGAAATCAAAAATGGCCGCCGAAAAAACCGGATCAATCGAAAATCTGAATGTATGTTTGAAAGCCTGGCATGTTAGGGTTCGTCTAGCCAAATTGAGCAAAATTCCGCCAAGCGTACTGAGGAGTAGGAGGGCTAATAATAAATGTAACTATTTTAATTCTTATTCCCAGTAGGTCTATGAATACAAGACAACAGTGTTACATTGATGGGATATTGGTGAAAATCTCGGCATTTTGCATTTCCATATGCAAATCTAGCTTTGTATCAAGATTACAATGACATTGATCACAAAAGTCTGACTGCCTTTGAGCTGCTCCTACTTGGTGAGGTAACGGTATGACGATGCTTAGTTCTAATAATGCTGCTACTCATGAAATAAAGGCCAGATGAGCTAAGCAGAACCAAATTGTCAGTCTGCTTTTTTGACACATATTACAATGACCATGACCTCAATATCATTGTATTTCACCCACTTGATATAGCTAAACATGTGACCAAGTTAAATTCAAGTAGGGTGAACCAATTCTGAGATATAAGATAGTATGTTGAACTAAACCAAACATTTAACTGTAAAGAATAGTTTTATACCAAGGTCACACTGAGCCTGAGCTTTGACCTCATGACCTCAATGGGATTGTACTGCATCTGGTTGATGTATGTAACCATGTGTCCAAATTTAGTCACAATATGCGAACCAATCCTTAGATATAAAATGATAAGTTGACCAAAAAATTCTTAACTGGAAAGAATAGAGTATTATACGATGGTCATGATGGCCTTGATCTTTGCCCTCAATATCATTGTGCTCCATCTGGTTGATATATGTAATGATGTGTCAAATTTACCAATTCTTAGTGCTGAACAATGATATTTCTACCCTGAAACATGATTTACAGGTACTTCAGTAAGTGTCTTAAGTTTGGATTGTTTCCCCGAGATTAGCTTTAACCATATGTTTACCATACGTTGTTTGATTTATAGTTCTAGTGGCATTTCGCCCGCCTCTCCGTAAAGCATGTATTTAGGAATACTTCGTTTTACTTTCAAGACATATCTTAAGAACCCTAGCTTAACTTTCTCTAAAATATAAATCTTCTCTATACCAATAATTCCACTACCATATAATACAATTGGTTCGAATGTCTTCTGAAATAGCTTCAAATGGCAGACAACCAGCAGGTCGAGTTTACGCGCTCGGTGGTTTAGCGCAGGTGTGACTTGTTTAGCAACATGTTTTGGGCAGTTATGAGACGACCATTGTGGGCGTGGATTTTACCTAAGTATTTGCAGCTGTCTACACTTTCTATCGGGGTTCCATTTAAATTATACCTTAGTTTATCACAGTATCGCGTTGTGCTTCTGAAAACAAGAACTTTAGTTTTTTCAGTGTTAATTTTGAGTTTCCATTGGTCTACATATATACACCTGTGCAAAAGTTAAGCACCAGCAAAAACAATAGAACGTAGAAACATGATGGTACAACTAGGCTGCCATACTTTTTGTCCCCGCGTTAGCTGACATAATTCCAAGTACGAAATGCACATGCATGCATGACTTCACGCCGCTTGATGTCCGTGCGTGGCGGGAAACAGCACACGTGTTCAGTTATGTAAAAGTCCAGTTTGAGGTGTAGAACATTACATACAGATTTAGGCGACAAGATTAGGAATTTTGTGTTCATGACCGTGGTTTATTTGTACAGAGAGAATTAGCTCTTGATTGTGAACCGCTATGGCAAGACGAAGGTTAAGTGATCGTGTGAAATGGCAAATCATAGGCATGCATACCACTGGTATGTCATGCAGAGAGATTGGCAGACAGCTGAACATTAACCATACTGTAATCAGTCGTTTGATTGCAAAACATGGGCAAACTAACGAGGTGAAGGACAGGCCTAGATCTGGAAGACCGAAGAAGACTACTGCCCGTGATGATCGAGCCCTAGTACGCCTTGTTAGGAGATCTCCATTCACCAACAGCAGAGTGCTCAGCCAGCAATGGGAAACGCGCAATAGAGTGTCAATGTCTACCGTCAAAAGGAGACTGTATGCTGCTGGCATGAAAGCTAGGAGACCTGTCAGACGTCCTCTCCTCACTGCACACCACAAAGAGGAGCGTCTGAGGTGGTGCAACGAAAGAAGACACTGGAACATGAGATCCTGGAGACGGGTACACTGGTCCGATGAAAGTCTGTTCCTGCTTCATGCCACAGATGGTCGAACTCGTGTATGGAGGTCCAGACGCACGGCGTACGACCAACGTAACATCATGGAAGAAGTTCCATTTGGTGGAGGTTCCGTTATGATATGAGGGTGCATCTCATTTGATTGTAAGCTGGATCTGTTGACTGTACCTGGAACACTAAATGGACAAAGATATCAAGATTCCATACTGGATAGAGTTGTGGTCCCTCATTTTGTAAATCATGCACCTGGAACCCACCCTATATTCATGGATGACAACGCCCGACCACATCGTGCTAGAGCTGTGCATGAATACCTCCGCCAGAATGCCATCGAAACCCTACCATGGCCAGCAAGGAGCCCTGACATGAACCCTATTGAGCATATCTGGGACATTCTGGGAAACATGGTGAGACGGAGGGATCCTCCTGTGCAGAACCTACAGGAATTAACAGATGCACTCCATCTTGAATGGCAACGAATACCACAATGGCGTATAAGTCGGTTGGTGACCAGCATGAGACGTCGTGTCCAGGCCGTCATCCAGGCACAAGGTGGATATACCCGGTATTAATAATGACAGTCTCAAACTCGTGCACAGATGTTAAACCTCGTTTTCAGACACCATTAATGACAATCTAGCCACGTGTGTCAACTGTAGGGCAATAGTTGTCAGTTGTGTCAACGTAACCATATTCAGGCCTCGTTTTCAAGTTCAAACAAAAACATACAGTGTTTCCCCACCATCATAATCAGCATTCCTCTAGTTGCATTATTACCTCTTGCACTAAGATGGATGGGTACATAAATGTTTATGCTTTTGCTTTCTTCATAGCACATGAATATACCCTCGCATGTGCGTAAAAATAGGGTGGTGCTTAACTTTTGCACAGGTGTATATATGGAAGGAATCATGCGACTGCTGTAGATCATTTACACTATCCGCCATTATGACAGTGTCATCAGCATATAAAAAAATTAACAATATAAGAAAAGTAATTAATTCATCTTCTCGTGCTGTCAGCTCTACATGATTACAGCTACAATCTTCTAAGAATCCTTGCTGATCATTTAGATATATTGAAAACAGGAGAGGGGAAAGGTGTTCGCCTTGTCTAACTCCAAGTTTACAATTTATAGTATCGCTTATTTTTTTATTTAGTTTAATCCTGGATTTGCTGCTATTATACATATTTTGGATTATCTTAAGGACTTTACTAATAATCTCATGAGATACTAATTTTCGCCAGAAGTCCGGCCGTTCTCCAAACTGTGTCTAGAGTTACGACGTCACGGGGGATTAACCCTCTGCCGGCGGGAGAATGTAACACACCCAGTATGTTATCATTCTCTTATTAAATTTTATACTAAGGGGCAATTAACGAAGCTCCCCATAGACCATTGCTGTATGTATTGACGTTTTGTGCAAAATCTTTTATGTAATTTTTCTATCGGTGCGATATTCCCCCGAAACCCCATACTTCAGACGCATATAGTAAAATCAGTATGCTCATATGTTAAAAAAGGTTCCATTGTAGGTCAAATGGTAAATGGAGCGTTTGGCTCATCCTATGACTAAAAAATTTCATTACGAGAAATCAGTTTTAACCCTTTAACCCTTGAAAAGAGTGTCTCACTTTCAAGACAGCTTTACAATAATGTTGTTAAGCATTTTGAAACTAATTTGACTCGGACATGAAAAGCTGCTAAACATTTTGAAACTAATTTGACTCGGACATGAAAAGCTGCTAAACATTTTGAAACTAATTTGACTCGGACATGAAAAGCTGCTAAACATTTTGAAACTAATTTGACTGGGACATGGAAAGTTGTTAAACATTTTGAAACTAATTTACGTGGGACATGGAAAGCTTTTAAATATTTTGAAACTAATTTAACTGAGTCATGAAAAGGTGTTAAACATTTTGAAACTAATTTGAGTGGGACATGGAAAGCTGGTAAGCATTTTGAAACTAATTTAACTGAGTCATGAAAAGCCGGTAAACATTTTGAAACTAATTTGATTGGGACATGAAAAGCTGCTAAATATTTTGAAAATAATTTGACTGGGACATGAAAAACTGCTAAACATTTTGAAACCCATTTGGCTGGGACATGAAAAGCTGTCAAACATTTTGAAACAAATTTGACTGGGACATGAAAAACTGCTAAACATTTTGAAACTAATTTGACTGGGACATGAAAAGCTGTTAAACATTTTGAAACTAATTTGACTGGGACATGAAAAGCTGCTAAACATTTTGAAACCCATTTGGCTGGAACATGAAAAGCTGTCAAACATTTTGAAACTAATTTGACTGGGACATGAAAAGCTGCTAAACATTTTGAAACTAATTTGATTGGGACATGAAAAGCTGCTAAATATTTTGAAAATAATTTGACTGGGACATGAAAAACTGCTAAACATTTTGAAACCCATTTGGCTGGGACATGAAAAGCTGTCAAACATTTTGAAACAAATTTGACTGGGACATGAAAAACTGCTAAACATTTTGAAACTAATTTGACTGGGACATGAAAAGCTGTTAAACATTTTGAAACTAATTTGACTGGGACATGAAAAGCTGCTAAACATTTTGAAACCCATTTGGCTGGAACATGAAAAGCTGTCAAACATTTTGAAACTAATTTGACTGGGACATGAAAAACTGCTAAACATTTTGAAACTAATTTGACTGGGACATGGAAAGCTGCTAAACATTTTGAAACTAATTTACCTGGGACATGGAAAGCTATTAAATATATTGAAACTAATTTGCTTGAAACATGGAAAGCTGTTAAATATTTTCCCCTTACAAGTGCTAGACCTCAAAGTAGATCTAAGATCTCTGATCTTGGGATGGGCGTAGGGGTGTAACACTTTATCTGGGTACCAAGCCAGGTATTTGGAGCGAGTGGCCAACCATAGCACTAAACAACTCATCTTTCATGACAGTTAATATTATGAATATCTGTCATGGTGCTCGCCGTGTGAGTTCCCACCAGGCATGTGCAGCACCCCCCCCCCCCCCCCCAGCCTCGAAGGGGCCCAGCCAAGCTACTGGTGGTAAAGTTCTAGACCTTGGAGAAAAAGGAAGAAGGTTGTCCAACCTAAAGTACAAGTTGTCAACTATTACTTCCCTAATAATCAACCATTGAATCTCATAAAAATCGCAGTTCACCCAGATTCAACTATCGTTGCTGGTGACCTCAACATTCATTCTCAGTTATAGGGCTATCATTCTACTGATAGGAGGGGTGGGGACATTGAAAATTGGACGGATGAGCAGAAGCTGATTCTCTTGAATAAGGCAGATGACCCCCCCCCCCCACCTACATTCTACTCAAGACGATGGCATACCTCCAGTTCTCCTGATCTAGCATTTTCGACAGAAAATCTGTATCAAGAAACTTTGCGTATTGTTTGGGAACAACTTGGAGGCAGTGATCACCACCATGTTTTCATTCCCATTACCATGGATGTTGAGATTGACCGGAATCAGACTCCTCGATGGAACTATAAGAAAGCATACTTGGACAGATATCAGAAAAAGAGTGACAGATTGGTAAAAGACATTGATGTCAAAAACCAAAATATGAATAAAGTTGTTAAAGAGCTTAACTCTGCTTAACTCTCTGCTGCTGGCAAATGCATTACTAGGGGATCCAGGAAAAATTACAGACCTTACTGGAGTACGTCTCTGCAAAAGTTACATGAAGAAATGTCCAACGCAAGGGAAATTGCAGAGAATGTCCCAACAGAAGCCAACCATGTGAGACTCCAACAATCCAAGGCAAAATATCTGAAAGCCAAAATCAGAGCCATCAGAGAATCGTGGAGAGAAAACACGTCAAGCTTAAATCTTGAAAAAGATACAAACAAACTCTGGAGGCTTGTGAAGCAGCTTAACGATGAAAACACCAGAGTACTGAATAAAACTCTTGAAGATGATTGTGAAATCAAAACAGGAGAGGCTGCTGCTGAACACTTTGCCATATGTTTCAGAAAGTAAGCGATCTAGATGTGCCAGTGAGTCGTAAAAAAGCTCCAATGAAGTCTGCAATGGGGAACGGAGAGACACAAATACATGCTGCGGGAATGGATGAGCTTCTGACCATCAGCGAGTTGGAGAAAAGCTTGAAAGTTCTGAAAAACAGAAAGTCTCCTGGACCAGATGGAATAACCAATGAGATGTTGAGGAATCTGGGTACTATTGGAAAGCACAAGCCTTTGGAGATTTTCAACCACAGTTGGTACACAGGAGAAGTTCCCCAGTCTTGGAGAGAGGCCAACATGATCCCTGTACTGAAGAAAGGCAAGAATAAATCCAAAGCGGCAAGCTATCGACCTATCAGTCTGACTAGTTGCACTGTCAAAGCCATAGAAAGAATCCTCAACCAGAGACTTCTTCGACATCTCGAAAGCAACAATCTCTTAGCGGATGAACAAAATGGCTTCAGAAAGTGTAGATCTACTGAAGATCAAACAACATATCTGACACAGTATATTGAGGAGGCGTTCCAGCAGAAAAAGCATACCATCACTGTGTGGGTTGATCTGCAGAAGGCATTTGATAAAGTATGGAAGCATTGACTCCTCAAAAGCTCAGGACCAGTGATATTTCTGGAAAAATGTACAGCTGGATATGCCAGTATCTCCACAACTGAAAGACATCAGTACAGCTGAATTGAATGAGCAGCAAGAAAGTCCTGCTACGACATGGTGTACCTCAGGGTGGTATAGTCTCTCCCATCCTCTTCACAATATTCATCAATGACCTGGTGAAGAACCTTCCAATGGGAGTCAGAGCTGCATTGTATGCTGACGATCTTGTGATGTGGAGCAACGAGGAGTATGTGTCAACAGCCTATTACCGCATGCAACTCGCAATTGATCACCTCAATTCTTGGGTTACACGATGGTTTGTCCAGATCAACAAGGAGAAGACAGTCACAACTTTATTCACACTATCCACTAAAAAGGAGCACAAGACAAGTCTGAAATTTGGTGAATCAGTTCTGCACTTTGAGGATGAAGTAACTTATCTTGGTCTGATATTTTACAAACGACTAACCTGGAAGGCGCACATCAGAAAAGCTGAAGATATAGCCAAGCGAAGACTGGCAGTTATGCGGAAGCTCTCTGGAACAAAATGGGGAGCTAACATGAAAATTCTGAAACAGGTTTACTCTGGATCAGTTAGGCCAATCATCGAATATGGCTCATCATCATGGGTGACAGCTGCTACAAGCACCCTTCAGACATTGGATAATGTACAAAATCAGGCTCTTCGTATCATAACAGGATCTATGAAGACCACTCCAATAGTAGCGATTGAAGAACTTACCAATATCCAGCCACTCCAGCAGAGACGAGAAATCAAGGCCGAGATTCAATACGAGAAATTCAAATTGATGCCTCACCATCCCATGCATATGCTGACTCACCAAATGTCTAGAGGAAGGCTCAAAAGGAATAATTTCTTATTAACTTCTAAGAAAATTGAAAGAAACAGAGAGTCGGACATCTTCCCCAGATGTAGAAACGTAACTGCTATCACTGAGAGGGAACCGTGGAACCGTGGAAAGCTTCTGAAATAGAAAACACAATTTCAATCCGGCCCTCGATTCCAGGGATTGAAAGCAAATGAGATCAAGCAGAGGTGACAAACAAAGTTCTTGCATTGAGTCATATTGCAGAAAACTACCCTGAGGAAGAGTGGATACATATTTATACAGATGGATCAGCTGTCAAGAATGGAGGGGCGGGTGCTCACATTCGGTTTCCATGTGGAGATATAACAGACTCATGCTTGCCAACAGGGAAGCACTGTAGCAATTACACTGCAGAAATCCAGGCACTGATCTTAGCTAGCCAAATGCTGATACAATGAAAAACCAGAAATGTGAATATTGTCTTCCTGACAGACTCCATCTCAGCGCTCCAGGCTCTGGAGAGTGGAAAGGAAAGTACAGATTTAATTCATGAAGATCTTACGCAACTGGCTAAGGAGAACAATGTCAACTTACAGTGGATCCCCTCGCATTGTGGCATATTAGGAAATGACAAAGCTGATTAACTGGATAAGGAAGGGTCAAATAAAGAACAATTCAACCGCGAAGTTGACTTTGGAGAACTGAAGCATATATTAAAGCCACAAGAACCACCAGCAGGCAGCATAATGATGCACTACTTCAGATTGAGGACTGGCCACAATCGTCTCAATGAACATCTTCACCGTCTCAGATTCTGCACTTTGTGAGTGTCAGCAGGCAGACGAAACAGCAGAACATCTCTTGCAGCACTGACAGCGATATGAACAGGCTAGAAGAAGCTTCTGGCCTATTGAAGTATCTTTTGAAGAGAAGATCAGAGGAGACAGAGACAGTTTGGTGACCACTTCAGCCTTCATGCACCAAATAATGAAAACGGTCTAAGAATACTGTCATGAGAAAGATGAACGCAAGGAGAAAAAGTTAAATATTGTGAAACTAATTTGACTGGGACATGGTGGGACATGGAAAGCCGTTAACCATTTAGAAACTAATTTGACTGGGACATGGTGGGACATGGAAAGCCGTTAACCATTTAGAAACTAATTTGACTGGGACATGGTGCGACATGGAAAGCCGTTAACCATTTAGAAACTAATTTGACTGGGACATGGTGGGACATGGAAAGCCGTTAACCATTTAGAAACTAATTTGACTGGGACATGGAAAGCCGTTAACCATTTAGAAGCTAATTTGACTGGGACCTGGTAGGACATGGAAAGCCGTTAACCATTTAGAACCTAATTTGACTGGGACATGGTAGGACATGGAAAGCCGTTAACCATTTAGAACCTAATTTGACTGGGACATGGTGGGACATGGAAAGCCGTTCACCATTTAGAACCTAGTTTGACTGGGACATGGTATGACATGGAAAGCCGTTAACCATTTAGAACCTACTTTGACTGGGACATGGTGGGACATGGAGAGACGTTAACCATTTAGAACCTAATTTGACTGGGACATGGTAGGACATGGAAAGCCGTTAACCATTTAGAACCTAATTTGACTGGGACATGGTAGGACATGGAAAGCCATTAACCATTTAGAACCTAGTTTGACTGGGACATGGTAGGACATGGAAAGCCGTTAACCATTTAGAACCTAATTTGACTGGGACATGGTGGGACATGGAAAGCCGTTAACCATTTAGAACCTAGTTTGACTGGGACATGGTAGGACATGGAAAGACGTTAACCATTAAGAACCTAAATTGACTGGGACATGGTAGGACATGGAAAGCCGTTAACCATTTAGAAACTAATTTGACTGGGACATGGTGGGACATGGAAAGCCGTTAACCATTTAGAACCTAGTTTGACTGGGACATGGTAGGACATGGAAAGCCGTTAACCATTTAGAACCTAGTTTGACTTGGACATGGTAGGACATGGAAAGCCGTTAACCATTTAGAACCTAATTTGACTGGGACATGGTGGGACATGGAAAGCCGTTAACCATTTAGAACCTAGTTTGACTGGGACATGGTAGGACATGGAAAGCCATTAACCATTTAGAACCTAGTTTGACTGGGACATGGTAGGACATGGAAAGCCGTTAACCATTTAGAACCTAATTTGACTGGGACATGGTGGGACATGGAAAGCCGTTAACCATTTAGAACCTAGTTTGACTGGGACATGGTAGGACATGGAAAGCCGTTAACCATTAAGAACCTAAATTGACTGGGACATGGTAGGACATGGAAAGCCGTTAACCATTTAGAAACTAATTTGACTGGGACATGGTGGGACATGGAAAGCCGTTAACCATTTAGAACCTAATTTGACTGGGACATGGTAGGACATGGAAAGCCGTTAACCATTTAGAACCTAATTTGACTGGGACATGGTAGGACATGGAAAGCCGTTAACCATTTAGAACCTAATTTGACTGGGACATGGTAGGACATGGAAAGCCGTTAACCATTTAGAACCTAATTTGACTGGGACATGGTAGGACATGGAATGCCATTAACCATTTAGAACCTAGTTTGACTGGGACATGGTAGGACATGGAAAGCCGTTAACCATTTAGAACCTAATTTGACTGGGACATGGTGGGACATGGAAAGCCGTTAACCATTAAGAACCTAATTTGACTGGGACATGGTGGGACATGGAAAGCCGTTAACCATTTAGAACCTAGTTTGACTGGGACATGGTAGGACATGGAAAGCCGTTAACCATTTAGAACCTAATTTGACTGGGACATGGTGGGACATGGAAAGCCGTTAACCATATAGAACCTAATTTTACTGGGACATGGTGGGACATGGAAAGCCGTTAACCATTTAGAACCTAGTTTGACTGGGACATGGTAGGACATGGAAAGCCGTTAACCATTTGGAACCTAATTTGACTGGGACATGGTGGGACATGGAAAGCCGTTAACCATTTAGAACCTAGTTTGACTGGGACATGGTAGGACATGGAAAGCCGTTAACCATTTGGAACCTAATTTGACTGGGACATGGTGGGACATGGAAAGCCGTTAACCATTTAGAACCTAGTTTGACTGGGACATGGTAGGACATGGAAAGCCGTTAACCATTTTGAACCTAATTTGACTGGGACATGGTGGGACATGGAAAGCCGTTAACCATTTAGAACCTAATTTGACTGGGACACGGTAGGACATGGAAAGCCGTTAACCATTTAGAACCTAGTTTGACTGGGACATGGTAGGACATGGAAAGCCGTTAACCATTTGGAACCTAATTTGACTGGGACATGGTGGGACATGGAAAGCCGTTAACCATTTAGAACCTAGTTTGACTGGGACATGGTAGGACATGGAAAGCCGTTAACCATTTGGAACCTAATTTGACTGGGACATGGTGGGACATGGAAAGCCGTTAACCATTTAGAACCTAGTTTGACTTGGACATGGTAGGACATGGAAAGCCGTTAACCATTTAGAACCTAATTTGACTGGGACATGGTGGGACATGGAAAGCCGTTAACCATTTAGAACCTAATTTGACTGGGACACGGTAGGACATGGAAAGCCGTTAACCATTTAGAACCTAATTTGACTGGGACATGGTAGGACATGGAAAGCCGTTAACCATTTAGAACCTAATTTGACTGGGACATGGTAGGACATGGAAAGCCATTAACCATTTAGAACCTAGTTTGACTGGGACATGGTAGGACATGGAAAGCCGTTAACCATTTAGAACCTAATTTGACTGGGACATGGTGGGACATGGAAAGCCGTTAACCATTCAGAACCTAGTTTGACTGGGACATGGTAGGACATGGAAAGCTGTTAACCATTAAGAACCTAAATTGACTGGGACATGGTGGGACATGGAAAGCCGTTAACCATTTAGAACCTAATTTGACTGGGACATGGTAGGACATGGAAAGCCATTAACCATTTAGAACCTAGTTTGACTGGGACATGGTAGGACATGGAAAGCCGTTAACCATTTAGAACCTAATTTGACTGGGACATGGTGGGACATGGAAAGCCGTTAACCATTAAGAACCTAATTTGACTGGGACATTGTAGGACATGGAAAGCCGTTAACCATTTAGAACCTAATTTGACTGGGACATGGTGGGACATGGAAAGCCGTTAACCATTTAGAACCTAATTTGACTGGGACATGGAAAGTCGTTAACCATTTAGAACCTAGTTTGACTGGGACATGGTAGGACATGGAAAGCCGTTAACCATTAAGAACCTAATTTGACTGGCACATGGTGGGACATGGAAAGCCGTTAACCATTTAGAACCTAGTTTGACTGGGACATGGTGGGACATGGAAAGCTGTTAACCATTTAGAACCTAGTTTGACTTGGACATGGTAGGACATGGAAAGCCGTTAACCATTTAGAACCTAATTTGACTGGGACATGGTAGGACATGGAAAGCCGTTAACCATTTAGAACCTAATTTGACTGGGACATGGTAGGACATGGAAAGCCGTTAACCATTTAGAACCTAATTTGACTGGGACATGGTAGGACATGGAAAGCCGTTAACCATTTAGAACCTAATTTGACTGGGACATGGTAGGACATGGAATGCCATTAACCATTTAGAACCTAGTTTGACTGGGACATGGTAGGACATGGAAAGCCGTTAACCATTTAGAACCTAATTTGACTGGGACATGGTGGGACATGGAAAGCCGTTAACCATTAAGAACCTAATTTGACTGGGACATGGTGGGACATGGAAAGCCGTTAACCATTTAGAACCTAGTTTGACTGGGACATGGTAGGACATGGAAAGCCGTTAACCATTTAGAACCTAATTTGACTGGGACATGGTGGGACATGGAAAGCCGTTAACCATATAGAACCTAATTTTACTGGGACATGGTGGGACATGGAAAGCCGTTAACCATTTAGAACCTAGTTTGACTGGGACATGGTAGGACATGGAAAGCCGTTAACCATTTGGAACCTAATTTGACTGGGACATGGTGGGACATGGAAAGCCGTTAACCATTTAGAACCTAGTTTGACTGGGACATGGTAGGACATGGAAAGCCGTTAACCATTTGGAACCTAATTTGACTGGGACATGGTGGGACATGGAAAGCCGTTAACCATTTAGAACCTAGTTTGACTGGGACATGGTAGGACATGGAAAGCCGTTAACCATTTTGAACCTAATTTGACTGGGACATGGTGGGACATGGAAAGCCGTTAACCATTTAGAACCTAATTTGACTGGGACACGGTAGGACATGGAAAGCCGTTAACCATTTAGAACCTAGTTTGACTGGGACATGGTAGGACATGGAAAGCCGTTAACCATTTGGAACCTAATTTGACTGGGACATGGTGGGACATGGAAAGCCGTTAACCATTTAGAACCTAGTTTGACTGGGACATGGTAGGACATGGAAAGCCGTTAACCATTTGGAACCTAATTTGACTGGGACATGGTGGGACATGGAAAGCCGTTAACCATTTAGAACCTAGTTTGACTTGGACATGGTAGGACATGGAAAGCCGTTAACCATTTAGAACCTAATTTGACTGGGACATGGTGGGACATGGAAAGCCGTTAACCATTTAGAACCTAATTTGACTGGGACACGGTAGGACATGGAAAGCCGTTAACCATTTAGAACCTAATTTGACTGGGACATGGTAGGACATGGAAAGCCGTTAACCATTTAGAACCTAATTTGACTGGGACATGGTAGGACATGGAAAGCCATTAACCATTTAGAACCTAGTTTGACTGGGACATGGTAGGACATGGAAAGCCGTTAACCATTTAGAACCTAATTTGACTGGGACATGGTGGGACATGGAAAGCCGTTAACCATTCAGAACCTAGTTTGACTGGGACATGGTAGGACATGGAAAGCTGTTAACCATTAAGAACCTAAATTGACTGGGACATGGTGGGACATGGAAAGCCGTTAACCATTTAGAACCTAATTTGACTGGGACATGGTAGGACATGGAAAGCCATTAACCATTTAGAACCTAGTTTGACTGGGACATGGTAGGACATGGAAAGCCGTTAACCATTTAGAACCTAATTTGACTGGGACATGGTGGGACATGGAAAGCCGTTAACCATTAAGAACCTAATTTGACTGGGACATTGTAGGACATGGAAAGCCGTTAACCATTTAGAACCTAATTTGACTGGGACATGGTGGGACATGGAAAGCCGTTAACCATTTAGAACCTAATTTGACTGGGACATGGAAAGTCGTTAACCATTTAGAACCTAGTTTGACTGGGACATGGTAGGACATGGAAAGCCGTTAACCATTAAGAACCTAATTTGACTGGCACATGGTGGGACATGGAAAGCCGTTAACCATTTAGAACCTAGTTTGACTGGGACATGGTGGGACATGGAAAGCTGTTAACCATTTAGAACCTAGTTTGACTTGGACATGGTAGGACATGGAAAGCCGTTAACCATTTAGAACCTAATTTGACTGGGACATGGTGGGACATGGAAAGCCGTTAACCATTTAGAACCTAGTTTGACTGGGACATGGTAGGACATGGAAAGCCGTTAACCATTTAGAACCTAATTTGACTGGGACATGGTGGGACATGGAAAGCCGTTAACCATTCAGAACCTAGTTTGACTGGGACATGGTAGGACATGGAAAGCCGTTAACCATTAAGAACCTAAATTGACTGGGACATGGTGGGACATGGAAAGCCGTTAACCATTTAGAACCTAATTTGACTGGGACATGGTAGGACATGGAAAGCCGTTAACCATTTAGAACCTAATTTGACTGGGACATGGTGGGACATGGAAAGCCGTTAACCATTTAGAACCTAATTTGACTGGGACATTGTAGGACATGGAAAGCCGTTAACCATTTAGAACCTAATTTGACTGGGACATGGTGGGACATGGAAAGCCGTTAACCATTTAGAACCTAGTTTGACTGGGACATGGTGGGACATGGAAAGCTGTTAACCATTTAGAACCTAGTTTGACTTGGACATGGTAGGACATGGAAAGCCGTTAACCATTTAGAACCTAATTTGACTGGGACATGGTGGGACATGGAACGCCGTTAACCATTTAGAACCTAGTTTGACTGGGACATGGTAGGACATGGAAAGCCGTTAACCATTTAGAACCTAGTTTGACTGGGACATGGTAGGACATGGAAAGCCGTTAACCATTAAGAACCTAGTTTGACTGGGACATGGTAGGACATGGAAAGCCGTTAACCATTAAGAACCTAGTTTGACTGGGACATGGTGGGACATGGAAAGCCGTTAACCATTAAGAACCTGGTTGACTGGGACATGGTGGGACATGGAAAGCCGTTAACCATTACGAACCTAGTTTGACTGGGACATGGTGGGACATGGAAAGCCGTTAACCATTTAGAACCTAATTTTACTGGGACATGGTGGGACATGGAAAGCCGTTAACCATT
This sequence comes from Chaetoderma sp. LZ-2023a, assembly GCA_034401795.1. Classification (NCBI taxonomy): domain Eukaryota; kingdom Metazoa; phylum Mollusca; class Caudofoveata; order Chaetodermatida; family Chaetodermatidae; genus Chaetoderma; species Chaetoderma sp. LZ-2023a. The sequence continues at coordinate 27,019,507 of CM067371.1, forward strand.
TAGACCCTAGTTTGACTGGGACATGGTAGGACATGGAAAGCCGTTAACCATTAAGAACCTAGTTTGACTGGGACATGGTGGGACATGGAAAGCCGTTAACCATTAAGAACCTAATATGACTGGGACATGGAAAGCTGTTAAATATTTTGAAACTAATTTGACTGGGATATGGAAAGCTGTTAAATATTTTGAAACTAATTTAACTGGAACATGGAAAGCTGTTAAATATTTTGAAACTAATTTGACTGGGATATGGAAAGCTGTTAAAGATTTTGAAACAACTTTGATTGGGACAGGGAAAGCTGTGAAATGTTTGGAAACTAATTTAACTGGGACATGGAAAGCTGTTAAATATTTTGAAACTGATTTGACTGGGATAGGGGAAGCTGTTAAATATTTTGAAACTAATTTAACTGGGGCATGAAACGCTGTTAAGTATTTTGAAAGTGTTAAATGTTTCGAAACTAATTTGACTGGAACATGGAAAGCGGCTAAATATATTGAAACTAGGACATGTTGACTATGGCAGCAACTGGTTCCAGTCAAATTAATTTCAAAATATTCAACATAATATCCCTTACATAATAAAAATGTGTCGTTTCTGGTTTATACAGGTGAAGCGTGAATGAACAACTTCAGGGGTTGACGGTAAATTATGAATAAGTTTAGCATAAAAAACCGCAGGAAATGAAAAATAAACGATTTATTCCGAAACAGTTTACACATCTTTACGTAAAATTAAATTATTTCGCCACAATCTTGATTGTTGTGACGGGATCCTTGCATCGTCTTTCGCACGGGCCGAAGCCGCAGCATTTTTGCCGGCCTGAGCACTGCTGGTCGTTCTTGCATTCAGAATTACAGCGGGCAACAGCTAGGGCGTCTAAAATTGCGTAAGACCTCGGACATAGTCCCGGCTTTTTGATCGCTGAGAATAGAAAAGTATTAAGGTGGGGTTTTTTTTTTTATCATTGTGGAGTCCAATATGGATTGTTATTTTTTTGAAGTCCACGTTGCGTTGAAATCGGTATTGGACTCAACGATGTAAAATGACCTATTTATTATGCACCTATTACAAAAAAAAAATCAACAGAAATTTACTTTGTCAGTGCGCTTTGACAGTATAACCCTCAAATTTATTCAAGAAAATGTCTAATTTCTCATAGAAAATGTCCATTTGTCGACCAGGAGAACACTATTTTTGAAATTTCACCACTGGATTGACTGGCTCGGTTATCGAGCCAGTCATTCCAGTGGTAAATTTAAAAAATAGCCTTCTTTTGGTTCGCAAATGGACATTTCTCAAGAGCACTGCAAAAGCCGTTTTTGGCTGATATGAGTGTTAAAGGGTTAATCTTAGGCCATGTTCTCACTCGACACTTAATCCGGGATAACGTGATACTGAAGTATGGAGCTATTCCTGATTAACTCTCTAGTGAGAACACAGCCTTAGAATATCTTTGAGCTGCTTCCCAGAAGGATTGCGCAGATTAGCGACGAGTGAATTTTTTCATGAGGAAACGCATGGAAACTCCCGTTCTTGAGGTAAAAACGCTGCCAATCAGAGTATGCCCAAACGAATGTAATGTTCTGGTTTCTATTTTCGTATTTTCTGCCACGTGCTGATTAACAAAATTATCGATATTTTCTTCCAAAAGCATCTTGTAAATGTTAATAACGAAGATTGTACCAGTAGTGGACGAACCTTATAAACGCAGTAGTAGAAGTTACCTCCCTTGACAACGCAATATGAAGACATTAATGCGGAAAGACATATCGTTCTTTATACCTATGGGAATTTCAACTATTAAGTGGCGTCTAATACGGATTTTACTGTCCAATACCGGTTTTGTATCGTCCAATATATGGAACAAATATTGTTTGGTTACGTGGTACAATTGGAAACATTTCATTGGATAAACACAGACAGGTGTATAATAATTATAATTACCGGATGTTAATACAAGTATCTAGTACGTCCGGTTTACACTAGCAGATTAATCTGATCAGATTTACCGAATTCGAAAAAATCTCATCGTGTATATGAAAGCTCAGAAGTATTGTTCCAGAAGTGCTAAATCTGAAGATGAATATGACGATTCGTCTGATTCGATAAAATCTGTTCTAATATATGGTCTGGTGTCTGAAGTCGTAGGTGAAGAGTTGGACAATTTTTTTCTTCACATTTTATCTGACCGATGAATTTGATCGCTTAAACCCCTTCGTCTGATTGACACTACGATGTCAGATGCTGCTTCATATTCTGTCTGACCGATTAATCTTATCGTGAAAACCGGCCTTAAGGCCCTATGGACCCAGATATGGTACATGTAACCCGATATAAAGTGCTTAGTAAATACCATATAGACACATTCATGTTTACGCTATATACTATATGGCAAGTAATTGTTTACGTTATGAAAAGTAATCTGTTTAATATTTTGAGAGATTTGACTGGAAGTCGTTGCTGCCTGGGACAGGAACGGCTTTCAGCCAAATTTCTTTTCAAAATATTAAATAGATAATTATTATGTCGTACAACTGATTTATGTATGACTGTGTTAAATTTGATTTTGTGGTTGATTTTGAAAATGGGCGCCAAGTGAATCTTATCATAAAAGAAATAATCTGTTGAATATTTTCTTAGAAATTTGAATGGAAAGAATTCAAATCTGCTTTATCAACTGATGGGCCAATTCTAAGTAAATTTTGGATATGAGCAAGAATGCAGGAAATAGCTTCTCAGAACATTTAATTTTCAAAATTTTCCGACGACCGGATTCCCTTTCTTTGGGAGAAGAAAATCCCCTCTTAGACGTCCCCAACACAGAGCTCAACCCATCCTATAATATTTGGCGACGCCCCTTTCTCGTATTAGTAGTACTCGTTAGAGTATAATTCTGATTATAGAAAGACAAAGACGAAGGAAAGGAGAAAGGTCAATGGCAATAAGATTATCTTACACGTCTAACTTACGTGCACAGTAGGGGCCTGATGTTGGGCAAGGGGATTTGAAACAACGTATGTTTCTCATCCTGCAGATGTAGCCAGGCTGGCAGTCTAGCGCCTACAGAAAGAAAAGGAAGAAGTAAAAAACAATGGATTAATTGTTCAGGGAAATCTAAGAAATGTCTGGGAGCAGCAGCAGCAGCAGAAGAAGTAACATTCGTGTCTCGTGAGATCTCCTTCGACACGAGATTGGTAAAATTATCTCGTGGGTAAAGTGAGGCGATTGGTGTAGTAATCCATCACCCCCCCCCCCCCCCGAGCACTACCTTGGTGGCAGCGGCGGCGGCGGCGGTGGTGGTACTGGTGGTGGTGGTGGTGCTGGTGGTGGTGGTGGCGGTGCTACTGGTGGTGTGGTGGTGGTGGTGGTGGTGCTGGTTGTTGTGGTGGTTGTGGTGGTGGTGGTAGGGGTGGTGGTGGTGTTGGTTGGGGTGGTGTTGATGGTATTGGTGGTTGTGGTGGTGGTTGTGGTGGTGGTTGTGGTTGTGGCGGTGGAGGTGGTGGTGGATGTGGTGGTGGTGCTGGTGGGGGGGGGGGGGTACTTGTGGTGGTGGTGGTGGTGGTGGTGGTGGTGATGCGGCGGTGGTGGTACTGTTGGTGGTGGTTGTGGTGCTACTGGTGGTGGGGTGGTGGTGGTGGTGGTGGTGGTGTGGGTTGTGATGGTGTTATTGTGGTAGTAGTAGTAGTAGTAGTAGTAGTAGTAGTAGTAGTAGTAGTAGTTGTATTAGTAGTAGTAGTAGTAGTAGTATCAGTAGTAGTAGTAGTAGTAGTAGTAGTAGTAGTAGTAGTAGTAGTAGTAGTAGTAGTAGTAGTAGTAGTAGTAGTAGTAGTAGTAGTAGCAGTAGTAGCAGAAGCAGTAGCAGCAGAATGACCTGACATAGATTGACGACTTTCTGACATGTCCTTGGACAGCTTCCGCAGCATTTGTATCCATCGTCACACTCGGAGTCATATGTACATTCCGCAATGCAGATTCCAATTCTATCTGTCGGCGGTGGACATTCAGCACGGCTGATTTTAGCTGATAAAATAAAATGTACTTAATGAACTTGACATACATTTGTAGATAAATCATATTATTCTATTTTACGGTTTGAATAATTCATGTACTAAAATGGAATGATGCGATATCACACACAAAGCTGTTGAGTCCTAACGCGCGACCACCCCCTTCGATATGTTAAAATTGGCGCCAAATCGGACTCTTCCAAGATCTCCATAGATCGAAGACTTATCCGATTTGATTCTTTTGTTGTGTTAAAATTTAACCCTAATCTGATCGTAAGTTTTTAATATACAGCTCCGGACAGACCGAAATACCGACCGAGCGACCATCCGACCGACCGACCGATCGCCCGACTGACCAATCCACAGACCGACCGACCGACTGACAGCCTGACAGACAGACGGACAGACGGACAGACAGACAGACAGACAGCATGACAGACAGACAGACAGACGGACGGACGGACGGACGGACGGACGGACGGACGGACGGACGGACGGACAGACGGACAGACGGACAGACGGACAGACGGACAGACGGACAGACGGACTGACGGACAGACGGACAGACGGACAGACGGACGGACGGACGGACGGACGGACGGACAGAGAATGCCCCCTTCCACTTACATGGCGAGGGTAGTGTTTATTAGTGCGTGTATGCCCGCGTGTGTGCGTGCGTGCTTGCGTGCGTGCGCGCGCGCGTGTGGTGTGATGTCACTAGGATTCCGTCCCCATCGGTTGCGATTGGAAAGTCTGGAAAGTCCGAAAAAACACTGGAAAATGTGATAAAAACAGAAGGTCGCAGGTTTGCAATATCACATTGCTCTTTTTATTAATGGCATTTCTGTCGCTGCTCCTGCTGCTGCTGTTGCTGCCGTCGCCGCCACCGTCGTCGTCGTCTATTATGGTGGTGGTGGTGGTGGCGGCGGCGGCGGCGATGATGATGATTGTTATCGTTGTGGTGATGATAGTTGTGGTGATGGTGATGACAGGGCGTGGCCTGGGTGGCTGTAGACGTGGTGAGTGTGCTGGGGTGGTTGTACGGGTGATGTTTAACTATGATTACTTACGAGCGCAGTATGCGCCTGGTTCACACGGCGCACGAACACAGACGCTTTCCACACACACGGTGTTTTGTGGACAGAGCATGGTCTGTCAAAATAGAAAGTATTGATAGAGTTCGTTCATAATATCCACGTACTCAAAGGCAACATCTTTTTAACCATCTGACTGTTGAGTTTTAGCAGACGACAGTCCAGGGTTTATATCACTGGACCGGCTAAATATCTTGAAAACGATTTGACTGAAAGTTGTTTGTGGCTACTTTCAGTCAAATTTTGTTCAAAATATTTAGCAAGTCCAGAGTTTTCGCTCATCGAATTTATTGTCTGGTGGCTTGCACCAGCGAGACAGTTAAGAGTTTAATCTATCCCAAGAGCCGTATCATTACTTTATAATCACTGAATTATGGGGCCTACCCACGTCACTGGAGGCTGGTATGAGTGTTGCGCTCGGTGCCTTCTGTCCGTTTGTCTGTCTGTCCATCCGCCCGTCAGCCCGCCCGCTTGCCACCCGACCGCCAGCGCGCCTGCCTGTCTGTCCGCAGTATATCTCCTAAATGTGTTGGGAGGTAGAATCGGCAAATTTGGTACATGCATTCATATTGTCTTGTTAGAGGACTCGATACGAGAGCGTAGAGGAAGGGCGAGACCGTGCGATAGGACGATGGGCTGCAGAGAGATTTAGCAATCATAGATTAAAGGAATAAGATATAACACGCCGCCAGATTAGGCCACGTCAATCTATTTTTAATTTTACAAATATCTAGAAAAATATAATTCCGAAATTTCAAACATTATTTTAAGCATTCTTTACATCTAGCAATTTTTGGCAGCCAAATCCTTATCACTCGGAATTCCTCAGAATTTTCTGTAGCTTTTTTGTTCTCCGTAGCTTTGTTAACCATTTAACTTTCAAGCCAGTCAAAATGACTTTGCAATGGACATGAGAAAAAAATCCATTTGATGGCCAAGAGAAGAGCATTTTAAAAATTTTACCGCTAGAATGGCTGGCTCGTTAAATTGTGATAGAACTACAGGAAAGACAGGAAGCCACAGAAGATTATTACCCTCACCATGTAACGAGATGGTACTACGATCTCGCCTGCCTGGCCTGCCTGACTGTCTGCCTGCCAGCCTGCCTGCCTGCCTGCCTGCCTGCCTGACAGCCTTAATGCTTGCCTGCCTGCCTTTCTGCCTGCCTGCCTGCCTGCCTGCCTGCCTGCCTGCCTGCCCGTGTCTGTCTGTCTGTCTGTCCGGCGCTGTATCTAAAGAAAACCACTGATCTAGTTTCGCTAAAATTTTAACACCGCTAAGGAAGCTGTTGAGCAAGATGATTTCCAACATGTTGGCCATGATCAAGGCCTGATCGGGGCATGATCAGGGCATGATCAGGGCATGATCAGGGTAAGAGAACCCGGATGCGGATTGAATCAAATTCTGGATCTGTGGATATCTCAGAAACTACTGTTACGTTTTCGCTCACATTTAGGAGTGATCCGAAATAATCACATTTAGGAGTGATCCGAAATAATCAGAAAAATCGAGAAAATCCAAAAACCTTTTACAACGTGACAAAAATGGGAGGGCGAGGTGACATCGACGACGACGACGACGACGACGACGACGACGACGACAAAGAGAAAGAGAAAGACAAAGACAAAGACAATAACAACCAACCAACGACGATGACGACGACAGTTAATTATAATTACCGCACACGCGCGTGGAATTGCAGCATCGCAGATAACAGTCGCGAGGCATATCTGAAAATAAAAATAATTGTGTTTACAGTAAAATCTACCGTTGCTCGTCATCTTTGTTATAGTTTTGCTCTAGTTTAGGCCCATATCCCTTACAGAGCGCAAACGTCAAATTATTTATGGTATTAGGAATATTCAATCAAATATTTGGAACTAATTTGACTGGCAGCCGTTGCTGTCTATGGCAACTATTCAACAACAGCTTCCAGTCGAATTAATTTCAAAATATTCAGCAGCTTTCTTGTAGATTTGTTTTGAAATTGAGGCACTAGCGAGAAAGGAGACAGGAGTTAACATTTAACCCATAAAGGCCAGAAACATCAACTTATTTATGATGTTAGGAATAAGATACTCGAATATGGCAGCAACAGCTTCCAGTCGAATTAGCTTTCAAAATATTGGAATGCCAATGGTTAAAGGGTTATGCATATATTTTTTGGAAAATTGGATTGAGCACGCAACAAACGTTTTAAAAAATTAGAAGTGTCATCGGCAGACACAATGTCAAATATTTGCTTACAACTTGGTTAAATATATGGCATTCAATATAAATTAACCCTTTAAGCCTCGAATTTATTCAAGAAAATTTGAATTTTCTCAAAGAAAATGTCGATTTGCAGACCAAGAGAAGACTATTTTAGAAAAATTACCATTGGAATGACTGGCTCTGTTCACGAGCCAGTCATTCTAGTGGTAAATTTTCACAAATAGTCTTTTTGGTCTGCAAATCGACATTTCTCAAGACCATTACAGAAGCCGTTTTTGGCTGATATGAGTGTTAAAGCGTTAACTCAATGTTTGCTTTATCAAAAAAGGCAACCTAACACTTTTCAAACCGTTATTATACAAGTATTAGTTCGTATTTAGTGCGTGTGTGTGCGTGCGTACGTGCGTGAGTGAGTGCCCGTGTGCGTGCTTTCGCGCGTGTGTGCGTGCGTGCGTGCTTGCTGGTGTCTATCTATAATCTACTGATCCGATTTGGCACACCAACGACTGTTCCCGCTAAAGTGGATTTCCAGACTTTGGCTTTGATCCGCATCGGATTCGGATCGGATCAGATTCCAGATCTGTGTCGATCTTTGCAATTGCTTGACCGATCTGGCTCGAATTCTAACACAAGAAAGTTTGTAACCCTCTACTAGGATCCTGGAAATCCCAGAAATGCAGACGTATATAGTATTACAAACAAGACATTAGTGTTACACAGACGGGATAATGGCGAAATTCTTTTTAATCTTGCATTTCCAACTGCAGATCTAGATTTGTACCAAGATCACAATGACCTTGACCTCAAACGTCTGAATATCTATGCGCTGCCCCTACTGGGTGAAGTATGTCCATACAGTCCATGCTTAGTTCCAATGAGTTGGCAAATTCTAAAATAAAGGCAGAATGAGCTAAGCAGAAGAAACTGTTAAGACGTGCATTTTATAGAAATGTTACAATGACCTTGACCTTTGACCGCAATATCCACTTGATATAGTTAAGCATGTGCCCACGATTAGTCCCAATAGGGCGAACCAATGCTGAGATATAAGACGATATGCTGAGCTAAACCAAAAACTTAACCGTAAAAGTAGAGTGACCTTGAACCTTGACCTCATGGCCTCAATAGCATTGTGCTCCATCCCGTTGATATAAGGAAGCGCGTGACCAAGTTTAGTCCCAATAGGGTGAAGCCATGCCGAGATATACGATGATAAGTTGATCTAAACCAAAAACTTAACCGTAAAATTAGAGTTGTATACCAACTTACCAAGGTCACGGTAACCTTGAACATTGACCTCATGACCTTAATATCGTTGTGCTCCATCCCGTTGATATACGGAAGTACGCGACTAAGGCGGTGTTCATACTATAGCGGTCATCCGAGGTAAATTCGACGTAAGTCAGATCGAACGCAAATATTCGTTTACTTGTCATAAGTCGTGTAAGAGTGAGCGCTTACACGAGAAAAACGAGCATTTGTGATCAATTGGACTTCTTTCGGATTAGCTAATCTAATGAGATAAACCAAAACCGAGATTGGAGGCCGACAAACAGACAAAAACACAGACAAACAAAAAAACAGATAGAAACGGAGAAACGGAATGTTTTCTATGCCTGATTACTGTTGCTGCCTATGGCAGAAACAGCGCCCAGTCAAGTTTGTTACAAAATATTCAATAGTATTTTTATTAAATAGTAAAGACATACAATTTGTACAGCAACGCATAGTCCGTCATCAATTAAGCGTTCGCAACGAACTTATCTACGTCATTCATAGCGTCATTGATCATGACGTCATCCTACACGCCCGCATAGTTGATTATGACGTCATATGATGGATGGATAAACCGAACAGGTCCATTAGATGTATTTCTTGTTTCATCGCCGTTTATGAGTATTATTTATTTGTATATGTAGTTGTTGGGTATCCAATGCTCTTTAAAGCCATACTTTAAAATGGATTGCATAATCTGTCCATGTAGCACTTCATCCAACAACACCCGATATAAGGCAAAACGTTTGGGCTTCTTCCCCAGCCCGCCTTTGCAAATTGGATCGGACGCTCGGCAAACGCCTTATCAATAGGGGAGAGGTAGCTCTTCCTTCCGCACTTGGACCCCCTGATAATCGTTGTTTCAGCCCAGTGCAACTGGCAAAGTGTAATTAAATTTTTACTAAGACAAAGTCAGACAACTACTTACCACTGCCAAAATGATGATCGACTTCATGACGTCGTTAGATGCGAAAACGTACACTTATTTCGTTTTCAATGCGAGTTATGGGACCGCGGCTACATTTTTATTTATACCTGTGCTAACCAAACAACCCCGCTAACTCAGGTTACTGGGACGGTACTGGGCCAAATACCGGGTCGTATTGCCCCAGTACTGGCCCAGTAACCTGCGTTGTATGTGAGGTGTTTGTCCTATGAAGATACGATATTTACTTTCGTAATTCTGCGTCGTTAGCGATTACCTTGACACTTTAACCCTTTAACACGCATATCACCCAAAAATTACTTCTGCAGTATTCTTGATAAATGTCCATTTGCAAACGAAGAGAAGACATTAAAAAAAATTTAGAACAGGAATGACTGGCTCGATAACCGAGCCAGTCATTCCAGGGGTAAATTTTCAAAAATAGTCTTCTCTTGGTCTGCAAATTGATATTTTCGATGAGAAAATTCGAGATTTAAAGGGTTAATAAAGGCCACATATATCGACCAATAAGAATGCAGTATTTCTGTTGATTTCCTCTAACTCTAATAACTTGGGACATTTAATATGTATGTCACACATAATTCTTTATCAGTCTGTTTGAGTAGGAATGTTTGTTCGTCCTGGTTCATCTCAATCATCTGAGAATTTCCGTTAATGATGTTTGTACTCCGGCTTGCTAGATTACGCCTAATATTGTACACAACCTTCGTAATAAAAATATACGCACGCACACACAACACGCATGCATTCAACCAGTGGGTAGGAATACAATTTTATTTTGTGGGCCCAGGAGGGTGTGTGCCCCTTCCGCGAATGTCTGGGTTCCAGGGGTGAAGGGGAGGGCCGGGCGGGGGTGGGCTCCCCCGAAAATTCTGAATCTGGATGCTCTCAGATGGCTTCTTCTGTATCTCTGGAGGTGAATATGAACTCACAAGCAGGCGCCATTTTGTAGACCGAGAGAAGGATATTTTTCAGGATTTATAACGGGAATGACTGGCGCTGTTATCGAGGAAGACTAAATAGGGGGTGGGTGTGGTAGTGGAGGAAATGAGTATGGGCTTCCTCATCAAGGTCATGATTGGGTCGGGGACGTGTTTCCTCCCAGCCCCCCCCCCCCCCCCCCCCAAACTTCAACCCCCAACCCCACCCCCGCTTCCGGTGCCTATGCATTCAACCTGATTAAAACAACGAACGTTTTCGATCACTGCATCTTCCCCTTCTTCACACCTTCTCTCCCTCCCTGCCTCCCTCCCACAGTCATTCACTCACAACTCCCCACCATTTGTTCAAAATGTTTTAGGATTAGTTTGTCTGTCGGTCGGTCTGCCAATTCACCTTTCCAGAGTATCCATCCATCATCTGACCTCGTATGACGCCATAATCAGCTCAGCGCGTGTCTGATGACGTGGCAAGCATTACGTCACAAAGGGTTCTATATAGACCGTCATCAAATCTCAAATGATTCTACACGTTGTATGAATTGTCTTTGTAATTCTTTGCTATTTAATAAACATGCTGTTGAATATTTTAAAACTAATTTGACTGGGCACTTAGGCAGCACCAGCACCCAGTCAAATTAGTTTCGAAATATTCAACAGCTTATTGGAAATTGATAGTCAGGGTGTGCAGAGATCGATCGATCCCAACACGAGCGAGGTGTGGGTGGAGCTTAGCTAGAGATGGACGGGGCATAGCTAGAACCGGAAAGGTCAATTTTAATGCATTTCTAACAAAGCCGCCCGCGTCCCAACTATGGTCAAGTTCGACTCGATAACCATAGTCAGTTTCATGGTTTACTGATCATGCGCAGTTGCTATGCCCAGTCGAACTTGATTTTAGTCGACTATAGTTCGCTGGTACCAGGTTCCCTATTCAATTACTATTGCAGAAAATTTGGAACTGGGTACCAGTCTCCATTAACCCTTTCTGTCGTCTGTTTTTATAAGCTACGAAAATGGGTTATTTTTGTCCGCTAAGACGTCAAAAAGCGCCCATATGGCATAAAGTGGGAAGGAATATGGGCTTGGGAACATCGACATACAATGGGAAAGCATAATCTCATCAAACCTAAGTTATTTAGTGAAATATTTACACTTTTATATGCATTTATTTGTGGCAAGCGATCGGTGTCAGCCATTTTGAAATTTACTCAAACATCGGACTAACCATCTGAACCGAGGTCGGGTGATTGTTGGTTGACTAGCTAGTTAACTATTTGAAGTTCGACTGGTACTCTAGTTAGCTATAGCTAAGGTTAGGAGTCGAACTTGACCTATAGCCCGTTCTCCGTTCTCGCTTCATATTCAAGTGAAGCAATTTTAGCACCCTGATTGCGACTGACCTATTAGCATAAATTTCAAAATGGCGGCGCGGCGAAATTTTACAACTTATTTGAATGAAGAAATCGAGTCAATAAATATATCAGTGGATGTGGTCGTCCGGGATTTATTTAAACTGATTTTAAAGCAAAAAAATTGAAATATTGTCAAGATATTTGCTAAGCTTACAATTCGTAGGCCTACATGCTATGTTCCGAATATTGATATGAAATCATGCACATCACACGTCGCCAACGGACCTTTCCATTTTTAGCTATGCCCCGCCCATCTCTAGCTAAGCTCCACCCACACCTAGCTCGTGTTCGGATCGATCGATCTCTGAACTCCCTGACTATCGATCTCAAGAAAACTATACAGGTAAGCTGTTGAATATAATGAAACTGTTTCTTAAATAGTAAAGAATTACAAAGACATACAATTCATACAACGTGCCGAAGTATTTGAGATTTGGCGACGTCTATATGGAACCCCTTGTGACGTAATGATTGTGACGTCATCATACGCACAATGAGATGATTATGACGCCATACGAGGTCAGATGATGGGTGGATACTCTGAAAAGGTGAATTCACACATCAAACCCCTTTTGGCGTCGTTGTTCATGGTTAGTGGTTCGTGGTTACTGGTGACTAACCAACTCAGTACATTCGCTGACCGCGCCAGTCACGAAAACAGCTCCAAAACACCAATGAAAAAAGAAAATAAAACTTTTTCCACATCCGAAATCTGCTTTTTCAGTTTGTATATTATATGATACAATTAATCCGAACATAGTAGATTGTCACAGGTTACACGTGTTATCAAAATGTTTAAAACGTTTTCTTCTCCGAACGCAAGGCAGATCTATCTGCTGACGCCACATCACTAGGCTGGTACCCGACTCCTCATACCCTCGCTGACGATTCTCTGGCTCAAGATATGGCCACTATTGCGATTATGAGCAATTGGAGTCGGGTACCAGCTTACCACATCACATGGTTATATTATTACGTCATTAGATTCTGCGCAGGTTACGTAGTAACAACAATTACGTCATTCCGTTGATACGTAGTGATCGATCGCATTGTTGTTTAAATCAAGAAAGATTTATCTGCTTGCGGAAAACTATTTAGTAAGGTTTCAAAGCCTAAAGAAATGACCAGTTTGCCGTGTAAAGCAGCCGGACTATTCAACGTCTTGGATGAACAAGAGAGGTGTGTATAGGATCGAAAATATCAGCACAAGTTATCAAAGACGAGTTTAGAATTTTTCCATTTAACCCGTGCATTCCAGAAACACCAAATAAATCTTTATTATGTAGGCCCCTAAGTAATATTCTGGTCATTAGTTTGAAACTAATTTGACTATGGCTGCAACAGGTCCCAGTCGAATTAGTTTCAAAATATTTAGGCGCTTCTCAGTGTATTAAAATTGATACACTGGAATTTCAAATAGGGGTAGGTCGTATAGATATGGAATGCGGCGCGGAACAATGTATACAATTTTGTTTGATATTAATCCTTTTTTTAAATTATTAACTATTAATGTTAATATCATATGACATGTACATGCCCCGAAGATTGAAATTGTCACTATCGCACATCAGGACCTACTTACGCACATTTCTGTGCGACACCTCGTCAAAAATCAAATCTATAACGCGGAGTCGATGGAAGGCAATCGCAAATACCAACAATTTCCTAAACCTCGATCTGTTGACACAAACTGCTTCCCGCCAATATGAATGTCTTCTGGCAATCCGCAATCATATGGGTAACTCATAAAATAAATTTTGTTGAATTCGAGCAATTACTTTCGGATCCCTCTTCGTGTCCCTCTCGTTTTCTTTAAAACCCGTGTGGTAAAGTTGGTCGTAAAATCCACTCTACACCTCTACCCTTCCCCTGCTCAGCCACACCCAGGCCCAAAGAATTGTATTGCAGTAACATGCCATAAAATATATTTATGTTTTAGCCTTCATGGGGACGAGATTGGGAGACACATTCGTGAAGATGGGAAAGATACATCCTCAGAATTATCAACGAACGATATTGTGGGAGAGAATGTGGTCCGTAAAACAGACTTGGATCTACATGCATTCAATGATACAAGATACATAACAGGACAGCGTCCAATGGCCGCAGCTATTCCGGTTAGACCACACGATCTCTCATCTAACGCGCTACCAGTCCGATCTGGATCCACCGGGGCCAGCGGTCTCGTCCCCGCGACTCTGGAACCTCTCAGGAACGACACCCGTGCTATCGCTCCGCCACCCGTGCCTCCTCGACGTCCACCGGGATTGGCCAGACGGACACCTGATGGGCGGACGGAATATGGTGCTAATGGTTTGACCCCGAATGGAATGACGCGAAGGGATGTCATGCGAATTGACAGAATATTCTGCGTGGAAAGGCATCGCGGGTACGTAATATTTAGACATTACGGACCAAAAGAAACACAGCCCTTCTTTATTTCTTTAAGTTTACGACGTAATGGTTATTCTCATGAATATTTTGAACCTAGTTTGACTGAGAGCCGTTGCTGCCATAGCAACAGCTCCCAATCAAACTAGCGTTGGTATACAATGCGAGCCAGAGCTGGAAAAACGGTAGTAAAATAAGTTTGGGGTAGAATTTCTCCATAACCAGTAAGCCGATTAATTGTCACCAAATTTGGTGTACAAATATGAAGATGTCTCCTAAATATAACTCCCTAAAAGTAATTTTAATATGCTCAGTGAGCTATGAGTAATCGTCTGCTGACCACGGCCACTTAGCCAGCCAGCGGCTTTTACAGGCCTGTCATTCCCAGCAATACATCTTTCCAACATTGACGTCATTAGGTCGGGATTTCCCTAAATCAAAGCTTAGAGCAAAACTGCTGGCTGGTATAGCCTCCAACAAGCCGCTGACCCGCATTGAGTTACTTTTGCACTAAAATACACCGCAATCTAAACCCTTGCTATGATAAACTAAAATCATTATATCTATCTTGTAACGTTTTCATTGAGTTATTTGCGTATATAAAATACACCATTCGACTTAGATTCATTAAATCAAGTGGACAACTGGGGATATATTAAAATCACAATCAACTGTAGTAAATTTTACAAAACTATAAAAACTAATACAGAAAATTGGCTTAACTTTCCAATGATGTGTGACTTCCATAATATTATGAACATATTTTTTCATATGCACTGCTTAAAGTGCACTGTATCTGTTTCCCATAGTAAAGTAATGCTGTTTGCGCGTCGGCTATCGCGGTTACCAACCGGAAATGGTATGCGCGATGCATTCCGGGAAGGTATTTTTCCAAAATACGCTAATGTGGGAAAGGTCTATATAATTGTTGGTCATGTTTCCACCTTCATGTAATATATTTTCAAAACTAGGCCTATACGGTCGCCAGTAATACAAATTTTCTGTGCAAATGTGAGGTTCATTTATGAGTTTGAGCATGTAAAAATTCTTTAAATTATGACCACTATTCGGACTACTGAGAAATCGCCTGCTGATCACGACCAGCCTTCTATCGAAATATGCGATTTTTGCCGGTTTTAGAGGCCTTTACGCAACTTTGAAGAAGGATATATGAATAACTACCTAGTTGCCAGTATAACAGAATTTACTGTGCAAATGTAACATTCATCTGCAAACATAGCGATGCAAAATACCGTTTTTCCCGATCTGGCTCGCATTTTATACCTAACCGCAAACGAGGTTCAGAATATTCAACAGCTTTTATGCAGAGTTATTTAAAATAATAAAAGGCTAAATGTTTAAAATTTTCTTATACATTTTGCTGAAACATTTAAAAGATATTGTATACAAGACACGATCAAATTATGTATAATATTAAATGTTGTTAGAGGGAAGACTTTCGCCCATTTTGAAAACAGCGTTGCTGCAACAGTTTGCAAAACGTTGTTTTAATGCTAAACACACATCATTTTGTTTGGGCGAATGGAATGTTGGAACTGATGATCTGTCGATAACGCGTGCCGGCGTTATCCAACTGGGTTTGCACATTATTTGTCGGAGTTTTACCGACGTGTTTAAAGAGATGAAACAGCGCACACAGCTAATTAATTGGAATACAATGTTAAAAGTAGGCAAAATAGTTTCCTGCAGAAAGGATTTTGTCACTTAACCCGTTGTGTCTGTAGTAGATGGTTGTGGGTGGGGTAGCGAGAGGGTATGTGGCGTCACTCATTTCTTTATTTACACCCAAGCCACAACGTGGCACAAGGGGAAACAGACATACACTATTCTACTTGTCTAAATGGCGTTTAAGCCTACATAAGATTATTATTATTATTATTATTATTATTATTATTATTATTATCAAGAATTTGGGAATTTGTGCTGAGCCTGTGTACATTTACACGCAAAGAGGAGACCACCTCCGAAAGCCCTCCACTGGAATGGCCGGTTCAGTTACCTTACCGGTCATTCCAGTTACACGCTTCCAAAATAGCCCTTTCATGCCTGCAAATCGTCGCCCCGTGAGACCATTGCAGATGCCGTTTTCTCACGCGCATGACCGTTATAGGGTTGGGTTGACGCAAGAGAGACCAGGACTTCGCTTCCACTAGTCGATTTCGTACCCGATTGGTTGGCAATTGTTGTCTTACATGTGTTGCATACAACAGTGTTTTGGATTGTAGTAAATTTGCGCATTTACTCTGACGAAATTTGCTAACAAATCAGCCAGTGCCACCGATTCATAAACATACCTTCTGATTCGGCACTCTGATTACGATTTTGTTGAGAGGGAAGTGGGGTGGAGTGAGGGCGGAGGCGGAAGGTGAGAGAACGTATATAATTTATTTTTCAGTTCACACGTTTAAAAATAACATATACAAATTTGTAGAGTGATATTAATTTTGATCTGTTCCAAACATTGACAAGTTGGCTCATCTTTAGGGCATTGGAAAAATATGGAATACCAGATTTGGTTTTCTAGTGCAATGTTGTCGTTTTGATCACTATTATAAACATTTGTTTAATTCCAGAATTTCAGATTCTCAATTTCAATGTAAATTTGAAAGTACGTTGTTGAATATTTTGAAACTAATTTGACTGGAAGCTGTTGCGTATTCACGAAGCCAGTTTACACACCGCAATGCATAAGCTAAATAAAAAAAACTCGGTCCCATTTAATATCACTATCGTCAATGCCGTCGAAAATGATCACTTTGTACTGTGCGCAAAGTGATAATTTTCAAGTCGGTTGATAATAGTGATATAATGGGACCTGGTTTGAGATCCTCTATTTATTTAATACTTTGTTTCTTTATTCAATTAAAAGCGTATTAATTAGTAAAATTTAATCACTTGAATTATCCTTAATTCTTTAAGACTCAATTCAGCCAAAAACCGGCTTCTGCAGTGGTTTTGAGAAATGTCCAATTTGCAGACCTAGAGAAGACACTTTTTGAAATTTTACCACTGGAATGACTGGCTCGGTAACCGTGATGAATTTTCAAAAGCAATCTTCTCTTAGTCTGCATATGCGCATTTTAAAGAGAAAATTTAAATTTTCTTGAACAAATTCGAGGCTTTAATCCTGATGCATCCGTTTCAGTGAGGCCCAGGCGCGTGAAAATGCGATCAACGCGGCTACAGATGCCAGATGCGGTGAGTGGCTCGTTCGCGATAAATAATTATGTTGTATTTGTCAATTCAAGTATGTAGGCCTATGTGTGCGTACGTGTGTGCGTGAACGCGTGAGTGTTCATTACCACGTTACCTCCACCTAAAACCTAAACAAATTAGACCCAAGGCCCCGTAAAATTTTTTAAAGACATTTCTAACTTTTATCTTACCTCTTGAACACATCACACGAGAAACGACACATTCGTATTATGCTGAATATTTTGAAATTGATTTGTCTGGGACGTTGCCGCCCATTTGGCGGCAACAGGTTCCAATTAAATTAGTTTCAAAATATTTAACAACTGTACAGTTGCCTTGAACCACTGGAATTTCAAGGACAATTTTCTAACTCCGGGATAGATAGGCCTACGTGAGAAGGAATATGGAATTTATTTGATACGCAACTTTACCAGCGATAAATCGATAAATCGCGACCAATAATAATACTTACATTTTGTCTATTTCTATGTCTGGACTGTTCTTTAAATATTTCAATGAGTACAAATTCGTTCAATTTGAACATTTAACGATTCTTTCTAGTTGTCTAAAAGTTAATAATTTGAAATAAATTTCTAACTCTTTGAAAACTAAATATTTGAATTCATGAAATTTTCAGAGGTTCCTGCCGAGCCTGTCCCTACCAGCGTGTCTCGGGTTGCTGGCGACATCTTTGACGCCATATCCGCCATTATTCGCAAAAAAGATAACGGTAACACGGAAAAGAAAAATGACGATGATTCAAATGATGACGATGAGAGTGGTGCTAAAAACAGGAGCAGTACCGATTCAGGTTAGCGGAGCGACATTTAATGTAACATTGATAAACACACATTTACATATTTCTGAATGGTCAACTGATCATTATTGTCTCCACAGCGAAAATCTAGACTCATGACATAATGGTTTAGGGATTCATTTCTAGCCACGCTCCGCCCATTTCTCGTCAAGCTCCACCTACCTTTTTTACAGGTGTTGGAATCGATTCATATACTTTGAAGCCTGGGGTGCGTTCAGGAGCTCGAAAAACGTTTTCCGTTACGTAACAGTGTTCAATAATGTGTCGTATACTAACTATATACTTCAGTTCGGTCATGTAGACGACACATTACTGAACACTGTCCCACGTAGAAAGCGAACGTTCGCCGAACACTCGCATTCCTGAACTCACTCTTGAGTTACCAGCATACTAATTTCTAACATGCATTATACACGTATACGCTGATGGCTATAATTTTTAGCCAATTTGGCTGGGGGCTGTTAAAGTTCACAGTCAAATTAGTTTCAAAATGTTCAACAGAATCTTTTTTAATTTGTAAATTCATCAAAGACATACAATTCGTACACTTGTGGCGGATTTAAGATTCGATTTTCATGACTGTATTATACGTTATTATGATTGTGACGTTAGCTAACTAGTGACGTGATTGGTTATGACGTCAGATACTTATGGAACAGATGGGATCACTATATTCTTTCAATTGTTTTAAGGTTCAGGTTCAAGAAGAGACCTCATTCATTCTTTCTCAAAATTCCATTGGTCAACTATTGTCAGATTTAAAGTCCTCTTAAAAAGAAAGTAACCAAATAAATGGACTAGATGACCTCCAGCTTATTGAAGGAATCCACTTTTAATTATGCCCCGCCCATTTCTATCTAAGCTCCGCCTACGTTTTGCCGGTGTTGCGATCGATTCCAAAAATCCAAATATCATGGTAACTATACACGTACGACGTTGAATATTCTTAAACCAATTTAACTGGGGTGCTGGTCAAATTAGCTTCAAAATATTCAAGACAAAGTTTATTAAATATTAAATCCATCAGACATAATTCGTACACTTGATGTACTATTCCAGCTTCATGATGGAGTATTTCCGTCAATTACGATTGTAACCTACATATGACGTGATTGATTATGACGTCATATAGTTGATTGGCGGATCGGATTCATCTATTTCGCGTATTATATCTATAATAGAGAAAATGTGTAATCATTGCTGTCAGGATTATGTCCAGTGACATCATAGAAGTTCAATGCGTATATCACCATAAAAAAACTAATGGATGAATCCGGATTTAGCTATGCCCCGCCCATCTCTAGCTAAGCTCCGCCCACGCTTTGCTCGTGTTAGAATCGATCGATCCCTGAACTCACTGAAGCCCAATTTCCAGAAAGTTATACAGGTAACCTGTTGAATGTTTTGAAACTAATTTGACTGGGTGATGTTGCTGCCTATGGCAGCAACAGCGTCCGGTCAAATTAGTTTCAAAATATTCAACATAATGTTTATTAAACAGTAAAAGCCTACAATTCGTACAACTTGACGGACTATTAATTATCACGGAATTAGATATGCCATTAAGGACGCAATTGATTATGACGTCAACCTACATGTGACGTAGGTGATTATGACGTTTTATGAATAACCGATAAACTGGATTGCTCTGTTCGACAACTTTTCTAGATTTAGAACCAGATGACCTTTCCGCACCTGTAGACACTGTGGATCGCAAGGCTACTCGCGAAGAGCCCATGCCACGTGTTCAACATTACAGAAACGCAGTCAAAGATATCGAGGTTCTTACCGATGAGTTTGACGCTACTGCTGCCAGGGCAACCAACATCCGGGTCCGTGCCAAGCGCGCGTGGAATGCCGAATTATCCAATCAGATTAGTCTGAGAAAAGGTAGTAAATTTAGCATATCTAGTGAAAATATTAAAACTAAGATAGAATTGAGGAATCCAGTTTCTCAGTCAATCACATGACGCAATAATCAACTACGTCACATGTAGGCTGATAATCAATTACTATATATACCTCATGAAGAACGTAATAGAGTCCGTCACAAACGCTTCATAATTCGACAAGTTGTACGAATTGTATCTGTTTACTATTGAATAAACTTTCTGTTGACTATTTTGAAACTAATTTGACTGGTCGCTATGGCAGCAACACCACTCAGTCAAATTAGTTTCAAAATATTCAACAGCTTGCCTGTATAGTTGTCTGGAAATTGAGATACATATATTGGAGGGATTGATTGATCCCAACACTGGCAGAGTGGGTGGAGCTTAGCTAGAGATAAGCGGGGCATAACTAAAACTGGAACAGTCATTCCAGTGGTAAGATTTCAAAAATCATATTCTTATAGACTACACATTATATTTTAAGCTTTTTTACCATGCCGTCACAGAACAATTTTTCCATTATTTATCGGTAAATGTTGATACATTTCTCTCCGGTATATTAAGGCCGCTATTAATATACTTTTCAACCAATCAAAACATCTGGATTACCCACCGGCATATATTATTATATTATATCCGTATTATTGACATTGCGGTATATTGGTAGTCACCGGGAGTCGAACCCATAACTGGCAACAACTAAATAGCTATCCAATATACTGGCATCCCTAATGGACTTAGTTCACCAATCTGAACTGAACTGATTTTTATTACACCCAGTTCATACATACATGACATATGGGGAAACAGATAGTACATCTTATAGTAGACAGAGTAA
The DNA here is from genome assembly GCA_034401795.1 of Chaetoderma sp. LZ-2023a. NCBI lineage: Eukaryota > Metazoa > Mollusca > Caudofoveata > Chaetodermatida > Chaetodermatidae > Chaetoderma > Chaetoderma sp. LZ-2023a. Next base: position 27,040,557 of record CM067371.1, read on the forward strand.
CAATTGTACATTATCATTATTATTTACGATCATTATAGACCGCCATATCCACTGATAACTATCTTATACAGGTCCATGGATGAAGGCAATATAGATCTGCGACAAATTTTTCTATGAATATGCACCTTTAAGTTTTACACTTGTTTATACATACCACTACCACCATCACCACCACCACCACCACCCACTCTGCTAATTACAGGTATGGTAATCAAACAGAAACAGGCTATGGACGAGGATGGGATGGCATTCGGCTGGAAGAGAACCAGAGCCGGGAAGAAGAAGTACGGTTATTACCCAGCAGATGCAGTGACGTTATATCCGTCAAGATCAAACTACGCTAAACTAGGCCTGATCTATTCTCGGTACGTAATGATGATGACGATGATGATGCTGATGCTGATGACGATAACGATGACGACGATGACGACGACGACGATGATGATGATGATGATGATAATATCAAAATCATGATTATATAATATCATAATATTATAACATCGTCATAAAAGTTAAAATGTCAGTCAAATGTACGAATTGTATGATTTGTATGGAGTTACAAATTAATGAACATTCTGTTGAATATTTTGAGCCCCCAACCAAATTACTTTCAAAATATTCAACAGGTTATACGTGTATAGTTATCTTTAAATTTAGATTTTTGGAATTCAGGCCTCAAAGTTTTAAATCGATTGCGGTAGGCGTAAAATGTTAGTGGAGCTTAGCTAGAAATGGGCGAGGCATAACTAGAAATGGGCGAGGCATAACTAGAAATGGGGGTGGGGGAATAACTAGAAATGTGCGGGGAATAGCTAGAACTGGGCAGGGCATAGCTAGAAATAGGCGGGGCATAGCTAGAATGTTTCCTCCATTAGATTTCTATCAATCTGCTAAATACGTTGCATTTCTTTTACTCAACAGGAAACCCAAGTCGAGGAGTGATGACTAGTTTTGGATTAACAACTCTACTCCATCCAGCACATTCATTTTAAAAAAACACTCCATAAACTAAAAAATACATATTATATATAGTAATTTATTTTTTACCTCCGTGCAGAAATATTTGTGCAAAACGAATTAAAACTTAGTTAGCTGGTTGAATGTATACACATTTTATCAACTATTTTCTATGTAACTGTATAATTAATTTAAGAAAGCCATAATATATTCATTAACTATTAATAATAGTTAACAAACTGTAAATATTATGATTTGAATAAAACACAAAATGAGCCAAGAATTAATAACATTGTTTTAGTTTCATTGATTATATTACCCTTTCTTCAGGTTTATTCACTTGCATGGGATAAAGTGTGTATCAATCGCATTGCCATTTCATATCAAATTTACCGCACGATTTTTAGTAAGATCCAATTTGGAACGAGATATTGCGAAGTTTTTCGAGTTCCAAACGAGACCATACTAAACGAGTACAGCGAGCGAACTGTATTCTTGAGCAATGCTCCGCGTACCCCTTAAAGCATGTCTCCCAATACACCTTTCCAGTTTAACCATCCAGCATATGACGTCATATCCAATTATGTGAGATGTAGAATGACGCTATATTCATGACGTCATGAATGACTCGATTTAATCCGTCTTGATAGCCTGATAGCCCAACACGTTGTGCGAAGTGTATGTCTTTGCTATTTAATAAATATTCTGTCGAATATTTTGAAACTAATGTGATTGGGCACTTTTGCTGCCATAGGCAGCAACAGCACCAAGTCAAATTAGTTTCAAAATAATCAACAGCTTACCCGTATGGTTTTCTGGAAATCGATAGTCAGGTAGTTCGGGGATCGATCGATTCCAACACGAGTGAGGCGTGGGTGGAGCTTAGATAGAGATGGGCGGGGCATAGCTAAAACAGGAACGGCCCATTGAAACTGATATCAATGTTTCATTCAACGTAAACTTAAAGCGGTTAAGTTGTAGTCAAGTGTCAAAAGGAATAAAACATTTTGCAATTAAGGAAACCAAGAATATATTTATGAATAATCTAACATAACGATGCTGAGAATTATGGTGCTTACAAAATATTCGTAATCTTTTTTAAGAAATAATGTTTTAAAAAGACGCATATATAATTAGTGTGTAAAAGTATAAGAAATGGATACTTGGTTAGTGATAATGTTATGGGCTATTTCCCTTGTGACTATTCTTCTGCACAGGAGTATTAATGTCAGTTTATATCATCAACACACCTCCTTGTAGTATTAGTATAAGAATATACACAGAAATCACAATGAGTTAAGATATTTACACAGTTATAGTACTACAAATATGACATGTTCTAAAACCGTTATAAAATGTTGAGGTAATGGTTAACTCCTGTACCCAGTTACAATGTTACCGACAAACCACATGTTGCCTCAGACCATATGCTAAAAGATTTAATAAATACGTAGGCAGTGATATGGCTTGCTTTAGGTTTGGCATCCTGACGTCTGCTACATATGGTAGTCAAAGTCTGAAGATTCAGACTTTGATTACCATATGTAGCAGACGTCAGGCTGCCAAACCTAAAGCAAGCCATATCACCGTCTACGTATTTATTAAAGCTTATTCTCTTAGAAAACGCATTGACAGCCGTCCACAACTTGGACCGGCTCCTACTACCTTCAGTATCAGAACCGTCATTGGGATCGACCGGTTCCTCTACGTTCAGTATATCAGATGAATCACAAGGTTCATCAGCACCGAACCGCCACAATCAGGCAACAGGAACCGGTACCGCCATACTGGTAACCGCCATCACGACCGTATCTACAGAGGTTCCACAGAAACTCACGATGCCACTAGCAGAAACCGGCTGTCAATAAGCTCTAGCACCGCCTACAAAAACGGCTCTAGAAGCGGACGCATCCCTCCATGATGATGTAGAAAACACAAGAAATATTGGGTCCTGGACGCCAGGAGGTGGTTCAAAAACACCACACAAAGCTTCCATACATACCCAAAATTGTGGGTAACTGTCAAACTAGAAACGTGATATATATGATCACACGAGGACACCGCAAAACAACAAGTGGGAGAAATGAAAAGAACGTTCAGATCAGAATTCAAGTGCAGCTACGCTAAATCACTAGTTTCCGCAATCACATATGCTATGATATCCCTGTATCTGGATGCTTCACACCAGAAGGCCATACTAAGTGCGATGTGCTATTTAGGATTTTTCATCTCCTGTCATCAGACCCCGATGACCAGTTCTCCGTGTCTTGGAGACAAGCAGAAGAAACAAGATGGCGATTAGTGTGGTCGTGCGCTAAAGTCGCTCTGCGCGTTTTGTGGTATTATTAGTATGTAATGTTAGCTAAGCTGTTTTTTGAGCCGTCTATTGCTGTTTACTGAAGCTTTGTGAAGCAATATTGCTGTCATTAGCAATGTACTGTGAGTAAATGGTGAAGATTTCTGTGTTTTTATGAAGTAAGTGTGAAAATTTAGTGTAAGAGTAACTGCCATTTGTCATACCATTGCTAGCCACGATGAGTCGTACTTCTACCAGTACTAGTATTACCCGGGGTTCTACAGGTGGTGGTGTCACTAGTACCGTATCGAAAATGCCTGTTGACAAAGTCCGTGATGTAAATGTTAAATGTACTAATGCAGATACTGACACTGACGCTGATATTGATATTGATATCAATCATGGTGGATGCGATATGGATACAGTGTCTACGAGTTTTATGCCACCCGGACGCCCGGTCCCAGCACCCAGTCAACAAACGGGAAAACGTAAAGCTGCCTCGCGCACCCCCTCAGAGCCTCGATTAAAACGCCAAAACTCTCTCCCGGATATCCACCTCGAAGCTACCGGCGAGCCTATACGGGAATCGGCATTAGAGTTGAAAATCATGCAGTCCATCGAAGTGCGAATTGATAAGCTTGTCACGGCAGCTCTAAGTAAGACAATTGCCCCACTCTTTGAGGCGCTCGAGAAGCGGGATATTAAAATAACCAGTCTTGAACGCAACATCGAATACCTAACTGATACTGTCAACGACAAATGTGAAAAAATAGCAAGCCTCGAGCGCAAAGTACAAGATTATGATCGCATAATTACTAACATGTCATCAGCGGTGGCAGAAACTGAACGGACAATGGTTAATCTTGTTCGCGGCAATGATTTGTTTCACGGTCGATCGGAGCAATACAGTCGCCGCGAGAGCCTCCGAATTAACGGCCTGGTGCTCGGTGCTCAGGAGTCCACAGATGACGCAGTAATTCGTGTGGCGAAAGCGGCCAATGTGACAGTGTCTACAGGTGATATAGCCCGATCACATTTTATCGGTCCCGACAAGAAACAGATTATGGTCAAATTCATTTCATATAGAAAACGTACCGAATTTCTCCGCGCTAGACGGGTATTATCATCCAAACCAGAACTTGCTCGTGTCTATGTAAATGAAGATCTAACAAAGAAGCGGTACATTATGCTAAAGAAACTGCTGAAATTAAAGCATGACGGGAAGGTACACAGTGCGTGGTCTTTTGACGGCAATATTTTCTTCAGACTGACAGATGGTGGGCAAAAGAAACAGTGCCTAGATAATGAAGACATTGACCAAATCTGAACCAGAAGTGACTGTACATAAAACAACTAAGATGAATGTGCCCATCCCGAGTAGCCAGTGTGATCCAGAAAAAATGTATGCCTACTCCCTGTCCTGTTTCGATTTGTCTACTGGAAACAAACTAAATTAACACTCCATTTACTCCACCCACTACCCTTCACATCTTCGACAACCCAGCTGGATGCCATATTAGTGCAACTTGTCTAAACACATACAGTGCGACATTCATAGTAGTCGCAATACGATCGTAGCTAGTGGGTATCGTGAATGGTGCATGGTGTATAGTGCATGGGGCGATCGTGAGAGGGCGCCCTACACATCTTTGTATATAAAATCTAAATTTTCGATCTGGGTTTAAGCCTTTGGTGACGATACCTGATAACACCGGCCTCCTTGTGCTCTAGAGGTTTGCTCATTTGCGGACCGGGAGAGGAGTAATTTTGGAAATTTACAGCTGGAATGACTTGCCCGATAATTGTGCCGGTCATTCCAGTGGTAAGTTTTCGGGGGTTGTCTTCCCTTGGCTGCAGGTGAGCATTCAAAAAGCAAATATTTAAAATTTTCAGGAATGAATTTAGTCACTAAAGGGTTAAAATAAGTCAATGTCGATGAGAGATGCGTTTGGGCGTGGTCTTGCGATCGTCTCATGCATGGAAGCACGGTTGGACTGAATATAGTGTGGCTGTAACAGCGGTGTCTCCACACAGTGCCCTGATTATTAACAGAATAGTGTACTAACATGCTTCTGTTCACTTTCTGGACACGCCCTTGCTTGATTCTGGGATGTGCCGGTTTTTTTTTGTACAAGATGTTTTGCCTGCGCGGTTGTCTAGGGATGTGAGACATCCAAATACGCAACTGGATGAAATCACCAATTTATAAAATTTCATATATTATCAATTTGAAGGTATCCATGCTTCAAATGTATTGTTATATAACAGTGTGAAACGAATGTGCGGCATCCATTGCAGCCGCAACGCGGTCCAATCAGTGACAGGCGCATGGGACGATCGCGGATGAACGTCTGACGCATCTTTGTATATAAAATCCAGATTTATATAATCTGGGTTTAAATTTTAATTTATTTCTACTCTGTACTGTGTGGTGAACATTCCTTGCCCGCGCGGTTGTCTAGCTTGGCGTTATGGTGTTTTTAATACGCATCTGGTTGACACCACCGAGTTATTATAATGTTAAATATGAAATTACTCATGTAATCATAAACTGCTACCCTTATGCTATGGCCTGGTAACGCACCTCCCTTAATTTCACGCACCCCGATTCATTCGTACATACTTGTAACGGTAAAAACTACAATGTAAGAAATAGTATCCCCAACTTTTCTGGATGTAATTTGTTGGTGTCCGGGACTGCACTGGGTTCCCGTCAGAATTCTCAGTGTCGACTCTGTTCCATAATACTCAACAGTTTATATTTATTATTGCCCTGAATCCCCCTGCCACACTAGATTAGGCCATCATCCAAATCCAACCATTGTTTGAATACAACACAGCACACCAAGAAAAATTCTCCACCACAGCAAATGGTTCTCACTATTACTCCACAAGCGCCGTACCTTACCACCTAAGCCTTTAATGACTCTGTCTTTATTTGTCCTCTATTCCTCCATGTTCCTTATCTGTCCTATCTCTTACTCCTACCACCCTCTCCCTACTATCTATGGAGCTCTATATGTTGATCTTTCAAGTCTGCCTCTGCCTTACTGCAGCACGTGCAAATGGCCTTCGGTGATTTACCCAATTGACAATGGATAATGACATAGCATGTTACCGTGCGGCTATTGGGCTTTTTAACTGCCACTCTGTCAAACCCAAGCACTATCGAGCTACCCCACCTCCATTGCCAGAAATACTTGGACGCCTTCGAGGAATTTACACAGCCCTCCTATCACTCCTTAATTACTGCCTGAGTAATGTATTGACCTGTTTAATAATTTACATTCTCCTTTCTTTGGCTGGCGATGTAGAAACTAATCCAGGCCCTACTAACTGTTCAGAAATGTCTGTTGTCCACCTTAATGTATGCGGCCTCAAAGATAAAATACATCTTATCGAAGCTAATCTGTCCAACTTTGACATCATTGCCATTACTGAAAGCCACCTTACCCAAAATATTAACAACAGCTTAATCAAACTACCTGGTTTCCAGGAGCCTTATCGGATGGACCGCCAGCAGCCGTGGGGAGGCGTGTGCGTCTATATTTCTAACAACGTGGCAACTACCCGTCGTATTGAATATGAATGTCGTGGCATTGAAATGATATGGGTCGAGATTCACGACCGCCCTGGTTTATTATTGTGTGTAATTTACCGGCCGCCTAGCACAAGTGTTGACAAATGGCAAACTATCACCGACAATATTGAGAATGTTCGCGACTTAAATCCAAACAAAAATCTTGTCCTACTCGGCGACATTAACGACGATCTTCTCAATCCATCTAAGCATCATCTACGTGACATCATATCTACGTTTGGCTTCCGCCAGTTAATACAAGAACCAACCCGACCCATTTCAAATACATTACTTGATCCAATTATTATCAGCTGTGCCAGAATAGTAAAAGAGAGTGGAGTACTTGCGCCATTTTGTAGTGATCATACTCCAGTATATTTGGTTTTATCATCCTCCATACCTAAACGTAAAACATACACTCGCCATATATGGGACTATGCGAAAGCTGATTGGGATTTATTTAGGGATCACTTAACTAACGCACCCTGGAACAACATCTTCGATGCTAATGGCGTCGACATTTGGTGTCAGACAATCACTACAAACATTATTGCCGCTGCTAGTATTAGTATCCCAAATAAAACTATAACTATAAACCCAAACGATAAAGTCTGGATGTCCAGCAAAATAAAGCACGAAATGAGAGTCAGGGAAAAATTGTTCACAAAATCAAGAAAAACTAACCGAGAGCAAGACGTGGCCAACTTTAAAAAACAGAGAAACCGCATCAATACATTAGTCCGAACAGCGAAAGAAAACTTCAGGAATAAATTAGCTGAAAAAATAAGGCATGGACGCACAGGTTCTAAAGAGTGGTGGAAAATATGCAAGACGTTCCTATGTGATACTAATTCTAATTTCAGCGAAATGCCGCCTCTGAAGCGCGATGACGGCTCATTCTCTTACGACTCTTTAGAAAAGGCAAGCCTCCTTAACCGGTACTTCTCTAGCATCGCCAATATTGACGATGCTAATGCCAGCTTACCGCCTCTATCTATGTATACGGACAATACTCTCCACTCAATTACAATATCAAACACTGACATCTCCGACGTACTGTCCAATCTGGACACGTCTAAAGCTGTTGGCCCGGATAAATTAAGTCCGAAACTCTTATTCGAGAGCCAACAAGTATTGGTCCCAATACTAGCGCGGTTCTTTAATTACTCACTTTCTAGTGCGCAGTTCCCCACTTCTTGGAAAATCGCTAATGTAACTCCTATATTCAAGAAAGGAGACAAGAGCTTATGTTCAAATTATCGACCAATATCACTGTTGAGTTGTCTTAGTAAAGTTATGGAGAGAACCGTTTTTAAACATATCTATAACTATATTAGACATGATATCACTCTATATCAGTCTGGATTTCTTCCATCACATTCTACAGTAAATCAACTGCTTGATATCTACACGGATATTACTCAAGCCCTTGACGATCAAAAGGAAATAATCTTTCTATTCTTCGATATATCTAAAGCCTTTGATCGAGTATGGCATCGCGGCCTCCTACAGAAGCTTAGGAATTTTGGTATCTGTGGAAATCTACTTACATGGTTCGAAAATTATCTTGGAAACCGATACCAGCGAGTAGTTATAAACGGCAATGAGTCCACCCTACTTCGTTTACATGCTGGAGTGCCACAAGGCTCTGTGCTTGGTCCTTTGTTATTCTTAGTTTTTATTAATGACATGCCGAGTAATATAATTCACAATATTAGACTTTTTGCTGATGACACGTGCCTATATGTAATGTCAGATGATCTAAAAGAACACACTGCCACACTCGATTACGATCTACTGACCATGACGCATTGGGCAAACATGTGGCTCGTCGAGTTTAATGCCTCGAAAACTACATCTCTAATTTTTTTCCTGCGCAACGAGCCCACATCCTTTTCAATCAACTTCAAAGATTCTGAAATTCTACCATCAACTGATCATAAGCATCTCGGCATTACCTTTAATAACAAAGGGAATTGGCTTAACCATGTGAGTAATCTCATAGCAAACGCCCAACACAAACTCTCCTTACTTAAAGGTCTAAAATATATTCTAGACCGTAAATGTCTCGAGATCATGTACAAAACATTTATTAGACCATCGTTAGAATATGCAGATGTTGTGTGGGATAATATTCCACAATATCTTGTAATTCGGCTAGAGGATATCCAAAAGGATGCTCTCAGAACGGTATGTGGAATGACACGTAGTGCGAGCACTGAAGACCTGTACTTAGAAACAGGCATCGAAACCTTGTCAATCAGACGTGAATTTCATAGATTATCTATGCTATTTAAAATTATTAACGGGATGACCTGTGAGGTTCTGGTCAACCATCTTCCCACACTATCCCAAGTACGAAATCCTTACAATATCCGTCATCCAAATTTCTTCACTCCATTCCGCTGCCGTACTGAGCTCTTCTATGGATCCTTTTTCCCAGCAACGATCCGCGCCTGGAATATGCTTCCTGTGCCGGTGAGAGATTCTGTCACTCTTCTAGAATTTAAAAGCAAACTCAAGGCTATGTCATCCATACGACAACCCCCTGAGTGGTATTACGTAGGCCCGAGGTTTGCCAACATAATGCTATGCAGGCTCCGAAATGGTTGTAGTTCTTTAAACCGACATCTATTTGACAACTTTCTGTCGGAATCTGCCATTTGTTCTTGTGGGCACAATGATGAATCTACAAACCACTACCTCTTACAATGTGCCCTTTTTAACGAGCAAAGAGTCGTTTTCCAAAATCAGCTTGCCTTGAACGATATTTCTCTTGCTAATCTTACGGTCAACCAGCTTCTATACGGGACTTACACTACCAACTTGGAAATGAACAAACTGATCTGTAATAAGGTATGTCAATACATAATTAACACCAACCGCTTTCAGTAGCTTCCTGTTTGCGAACTTATAGTTTAAGGGGTAAATGGACAGCAGCCCAACACGTACAGGTCGGGGCGAAGGCAGCACCTAGAGCTCACCTCTGCTATTCTTCCATTTGATCTTATTCTTCGCTCTCTCTATCTCTCACCCTCTCTCCCCCCCCCCTTTCCCCCCTCTCCCTTTCTGTCTCGGTCTTTCTTCCTACTCTCCCCCACCTCACACTCAACATTCACATACTTATGCACACCAATAGACTACAATTAATTAAACTATTATGATTTGCCGCCATTTTGTTGTAAAAAAGTTTTGAATAATCTGTATGTGTATGGGAGACACGGGCATAAGACTCTAAGTCTTATCGTGCTTCCATTTGAACAAATAAATCACGTTTAAACCAAGCAGAAGAAAGCCACTAGGCACAAAACATCCACTGTGTGGCACCCCTTGACATCAATAAGGCGGGTGAGAATGCCACGAAAGAGTCTCCCACTCTATGTCTTAATTAATGCATATGCTAAAAGATGCATGTATCGTACACAGCATACTTGTGACTGAACATATTAAGTCATGCCCCTATGATTTCCTAACACAGTGTGGTTCTATTTGAATTTGAAAGTGTTTTGCGTATTTCCGAATCATGATTATGTTTTATGTCTAATTCTATTTTAATACAAGCTAACTGCTATCATATTTCAGAGCGTATGTGGAACGTTAGTTGTAGGATGGCAATTATTGCCTAGAATACCACTAATAAAGTATGAAGATTATATAAACCATTTTGATTATTTTTGTTATTCTTCTGAATAATTATGTCCAGTATGTATGATTACTGTATTCTGCGGCTGTAGTAGTAAAAACATCCTACAGCTGCAATCAGTCCTCCTTCGCTTTTGCCCACTGTGTCTTGTCCTCAGCCAAAATCCTTAGGTTCCTCAGGTCCATTCTTGACTTGAGTGTACCTAATCTTGCTTTCTTGAGGTCAACTCGTAGCACGCTTACCAGATTTATGCAATGACGTCCTCTCCTGGCTCTGTATTTGCTGGCTCCGAGTAGGGGGAATTCCAAGGCTCTCTGCGCATGTCCAGTATTGTATTTTACATAGTTTCGTCTACCGTGAGTTGCATACAAACTACATTTTAAATCTTTAAACAACATGTTTGAAATAAAACTTATGTCTATATATATATATATATATATATTATATATATATATATATATATATATATATATATATATATATATATATATATATATATATATATATATATATATATATATATATATATATATATATATATATATATATATATATATATATATATATATATATATATAAAACATAATTTAGGACGTACATATGTTCTTGTGTGTGATAAGCAATGTGTCTTAAAGACATTTTCTTATATACAGTCTGCCGAAAATGGCAGTGTCGGAAGTTAAAAATTAAAATTTTTTAAAACCATCGAGGGAATTCAATCAGCCACAAAGGGTTTGAAAATTGTACAATTAAAACAATATTAGTTCATTGCAACCTTCACCTATCATTAAGCGGTAAATATGAACTAAACATATATTTTTAATTGACAGTCATCTCTACTATACATTATTTAGAGCAAAGTAGTTGTGTATGCAGGGAAGCATTATGCATTGAACTTTGAACTCCACTGAACTATGGACAATATCGCCACTATCCACCCCAGACACAAATGACGAGAACTTTGCTTAAACTAAAGAGGAAAAAGCCGAATGTCTCAATAGTTATTTTGCAAGCATATCGCGTGTAGATGACACTGAACATACACTACCAAACTTGACATACAAAACCGAAACAAGACTTAATAAAATAAATATTCAGTCAGAGGGACTTGAGGGCATTATAAGATAAGATAAGATAAGATAAGAATCTTTATTTATCGAGGGTAAATCTTCAGAGCAATGCCCTGATCTCCCAGAGGCCCTCGCCAAATAACTATATAAACTAATTAGAATTATATTTACAAAATTTACAAATCATGCACAAAATATATACAAAACTATACATAATTGTTGCAATGAAAACCTATTTTCAACCATTTCAATATCAAATATCAAATGGCGGAAAGACGACAATAATAAGTATGTATTTGTAATTCTATGCTAATGTAATAAACATGCTGTTGAGTATTTTGAAACTAATTTGACTGGGTGTCGTTTCTGCCTTAGGCAGATACAGCACTCAGACAAACTAGCTTCAAAATATCCAATAGTTTATTTAGTTTTCTATAAAATGATATCCAAAATCTGCGGAGATCGACCGATTCCAACACGAATGATGAGTAGGTGGAGCTTCGATAGAGATGGGCGGGGCATAGATAAACCCGGAGAAGTCCGTTAGTTTCGGGAGATTAATGAACACTGGGGCCCAGAAAGTTATTAGCCCTGGGCCCCGAGCAGGTTAAATTCGGCTCTTATGGTTAGATACTATTATATTTTGCAATCGATAAATTATTATTATTATTATTCTTATTATTATTATTATTATTATTATTATTAATTATTATTATTATTATTATTATTATTATTATTATTATTATTATTATTAATGCAGGTACGTTGAAACAAAGCATAAAATCATTGAAAGTGTGTATGTATGTGCATGTTGTGCTTAAAAGATGATAGCGTTTCTGAATTTATAACACACGTAGGAAGGGAATTCCAATTTTGACTAGCTGTGTATGTGAAACTGTATTTTCCATAGTTGGTTCGTATTTTCGGAGGCTTCAAATGGCTATTAGTTTTAGATCGTAGATGTAATGTGTGTGCTGTCTCTATGGGTGTAAGCATGTCGCTGATGTACTTAGGTGTATGGTTGTTTAGTGCTTTGTATGTCATAATGTTTGATTTAATAGTTATACGTTGTGATAGTGGCGTCAATTTTAATTCATCATATAATTGCCGTGATGGTGTTCTATGTGGGACGTCTAAGATGATTCTCGCTGCACGTTTTTGAAGTTTTTCTAGTTTGCTCAACAATGTTGGCATACCTGCGTAATATACGAGAGAACAGTAATCAATGTGCGAGAGTATGTATGATTTGTAAAATAAGGTTCGTTGCTCAACATTCATGTACCGTTTATTTTTCTTTAACATAAAAATTAGGGAAGATATTTTGCTACAAATTTTGTTGATGTGTTGTTGCCAGGAGAGATTGTTGTTAATATTTAAGCCTAAGAGTTTTGCATTTTCTACACTTTCTATTTCTCCATCGACGATAGATATTTTAATTTCCGGATTTATCTGTTTTAGTTTGAATTTAGTGCCTATCATTAGTAATTTGGTCTTGTCGGTATTTATAACCATTTTATTGTTTTGACACCAATCATGGACGGATGCCATATCAGCTGTTAATTTTTCAGTTATATTTGCTACATTATCGAAATGGCAATGCATGGTTGTATCGTCACAATACATATCGACATTACAGGTAAGATTCATATGGAGGTCATTCACGTAGATAATAAATAGCAAAGGTCCTAACACCGAGCCTTGCGGTACGCCTACCGTGACTGGTAACATGCCAGATGTTTTGTCCGAGATTGAAACATACTGCTGTCTGTTTTCTAAATACGATCTAAACCATTTTTGCGCAAATGCATGAAACTTATAAATGCCTAGTTTTCGTAGCAGTATGTCGTGGTTTACAAGGTCAAACGCTTTTCTGAAGTCTATCATAATAGCTCCAACGAATTCTCCATTATCGACTGCAAATCGCCACGTGTCTATTAATTTTAGCAACGCGGTTTCGCAGGAGTGTTTGGGTCTAAAGCCGGACTGAGATTCGCATAATAGATCATATGTAGTCAAAAATTTATATAGATAATTGTGTACATGTCTTTCTAGAATTTTCGATAAAATTGGCAGAATAGAAATGGGCCTATAATTACTAATTTCGCTTTTATTATCGGACTTGTGTAAGGGTTTAACTTTTGCGCATTTCCACATGGTAGGAAATACTCCTGTATCAATACTCTTATTAATAATGGCGGTGATTGATGGTGCGATAACTGGAGCGGCCAGCTTTAGGAAATGCGCGTTCAAAGTATCATACCCTGCGGATTTATTAGTTTTTAAACGGGAAATTTCACGGTAAACATAATCTACTGTTATTCCAGGTATTTTAAACTGGACATCGTTTGGAACTCTACTGTTAACATGCATTACAAGATCCTGTGAAATCGCGTGGTTTTTATTTTGTATGGCATTCGCAAGGTCGGATGCAACAGTAGCAAAGTATTTATTGAACATCTCACAATGTTGTCCGGTATCTCTAACCTCGTTTCCCTGGTTATCTAATAATATTAATGGCATTTTGTTTGTTTTGGGGCTGATGCTTTTTAAGATCTTCCATATATTTGAAGGATTATGCTTATTTTCTGTCAGCTGTATACCGAAATAGTGCCGCTTCGCGTTTTCTATCAATGACATTACCTTATTCTTCAATTCCCGGTATTTGACAATATTTTTAAACTTTTTGTGATAATCTCGGTCTTTCATCGTTTTCAAGATGTCTTGGTTCATCCATCCAGGTTGGGAGTACTTTTTAACTCGTCGCTCGACAATCGGGGCGTGGTTATTTAAAATATTAAGGAATGTTTCATGCCAAACGCTTAGTGCTTCGTTTGGATCGTTGACGAAATTAATTATATCCCAATTATATTCTAATAAATTTTGAATAAACTTGTTGCTGTTAAATTTTTTCTTACATCTGTATTTTATTGAATGATGACTATTAGTTTTATTAGTGACACTATGCCGCACTGCAAATACGGGAAAATGGTCGCTTAGCGCAAGCTCGCCTACACTCGCAGAAGTAAGCTTGCTTTTTTCAGTGCAATATACATGATCGATTATTTTAGCAGTCGTTTCTGTTATTCTGGTCGGTTTATCTATTAACTGCACTAAGTGAAATGCATCCATTAATGATTGCCATTTTGCTATTATGGGAACATTAAAATCTATATTAAAATCGCCTATCAGTACAATATCAGTATTATATAAATATGCGGCCTCGAGTAAAGATTCGAATTCGTCAATCCAGCTAGACGGTGAATCCGGCGGTCTATAAACACAGCCTAATAAAAATGGTTTTGTTTTGTACGGCTTAACTTCAATCCATAGTGCCTCCAAAGTCTCAGATTCTAGCTCCGCCCTCCTAAAATATGATTGGCTCTCCTCAACGTAAACTACAATGCCGCCTCCCGAGCGATTTGACCTATCTTTTCTCTCGATATTATAGCTATTAATTTCGATTAGGTTATTAGTCGAGATACTGCTAAGAAAAGTTTCTGTTGTACCAAGAATTTCAATTTGTTTTATGCTTGTTTCCATCATTATTTTCAATTGGCTTATTTTGGGCAACAAGTGCTGTACGTTTAAGTGGCCTATGCGTATGCCTTTCGCATTTGAATTGAACAATGGGGAGTCATATTGTTTTGTTAATTTGATAAAAGCATTGTTACATTTCCATTGATCAAGAGGTGACCTAACACTTGCATGTGTTTGTTGGTCGGTTATCTTTCCAACGACACAGTATGAAATAATATTGATGAAATTTAGAAAACTTACTTTGGACATGTTCATGTAGTAGAAAATATTTACGAATTTTAGATAATTATTATCCGTAATCCTCATATTACAATTCTCTCCACTCATGGTATTATTTGCAAAGGAGAGATTATTATTATTATTATTATTATTATTATTATTATTATTATTATTATTATTATTATCATAACATAGATTAGCATTAGTAGCGGTATGTGGAAATGTGGTAATATGAGCACTATAATGAACGCGTGGAGATGCGACAACTGGGTTGGCGGGTATACAAGCATTATCAGGGGTGCATGGGTTGGCGGGTATACACGCATTTTCAGGGGTGCATGGGTTTGCGGGTATACAAACACTACCCGGGGCGCATGAGTTGGCCGGTATACAAGCGCTACCAGGGGCGCATGTGTTGGTGGGTATACAAGCGCTATCAGGGGCGCATGGGTTGGCGGTAAGATAAGCATTATCAGGGGCGCATAGGTTGGCGGTAAGACAAGCACTACCAGGGGTGTACAGGCTGTCTGTAATACAAACACTAAACGGGGCGCATGTCTTGGCGGGTATACAAGCGGTACCAGGGGCGCATGGGTTGGCGGGTATACAAGCGCTACCAGGGGCGCATGACTTGGCGGTTATACAAGCGCTATCAGGGGCGCATGGAACATCATTTGGAATGGCAATAGGTATATGACTTGTATCATCATCAAGACAGCACTTTGTAGTAGGTGTCATAGAATTAACATTAGCGATAACAGTTACTGTATTAGTGACAGTACAAGTAGCACTAGCAGTTCCTAATACAACAGAAGGAGACTTTGAACTGATAGGTGGATGGTCATAATTTGATGATATACGGCTATTATTCTCATCATCGAAATATCTTAATAAATCATATCTGTTACTGGTTACAACATTATACATATATTCCGTGGAATAAATACACGTACAATTATTAATATTATTATTATTATTATTATTATTATTATTATTATTATTATTATTATACTTTGTTTGAGAAATATTTTTGTTAATTTTACACAGTTTGTTTACAATAGGCGCTCCTTCTTGGCCGGCCAATTAATGTCCAAGGCACCGATTTGATTTATGACCGTAGCCGTAACAGGAATAGCATTGAACCAGTTGACCATGACGACACATGGATGATTTGTGATTGGGCTCACCACAAAACCTACACACCGCGTTTCGAAGAATGGTCACGTAATCATTTATGCAACGTACCAGTAGAGAAGATCCGGTTTTGTTTATATGCACTTTATCTGCATAAAACAGGGAATTGTTTATCATACCCGCTCGTGAATAAAATAAGTCCGCCGACTCAATAAGAGTGAAGTCCAAGAACTGCTCCCGCACCTCTAAATGGCGATTGTATCTAGTGATGAAGTCATTACGCTTTCGATCGTCACCCCGTGGACACAGCTGACAGATGTACAACTGACATTGCGGTGCCAGCGTGTGTAGGTCACTTAGTAATTTGTCAAAGTCATGCAACACCTCACCGATCGGACTATTCGAATTGTTCGTACCTGCCATGATGATGATATTTCTATAATTCTGTAGGTCTATGGAGTATAGAACCTCTAGAATGTCCATAATCTTAGCTCCTCTGCAACACATAACCTGTACAGAGGGATCTAAGCCGCTTTCATTTACGCCCTTGACGATTGATGACCCTATTAACAGTGTTTGTTTAGCGGGATTTGAAGCATAGCCATCAAACTGTTTGGTCGCCGATTTCGTGACATTTGTTATAACGCCGATGGTTTGAGGGGGATGGCTCTTGTCACTTTCTGATAGTTTCACAGGACGATCCGGTTGATTGTTCGTCACTGTACCTGCTGGTTCGTCAGTAGACACCACTGTTATCGCCTCCGTCCGCGCTATAGCCACGGTTGACGTCCCGCTCACTGTCTTCTTGACCGATTTGCACTCGGATTTAGTGCTCCCGGTATTTATGTTTAAGGGACTGCACTGGGTCGCTACTCGTTCAGGTACATTCAAACTTTTGTCCACCGTAGGTTTACTTATGATATTTGTAGCTAATTTACCTCGGAGGTTGGTATTTTCCTGTACTAGTCTACTTATCCTGGCTTCTTTCTCCATCACCATATTGTTTAGCGCGATTACCTGGTCAATTAGTTCCTTTACTGACTTTGTATTACTAGCACATGTCGGTGTGCTAGTGAAAAACCCTGGGGAAAATAGTTCCTTTGGTTTGGTCTGTGTGGGGCTACGCAACGATAAGTCCAACACTCCATCACACGATATCTCATCAGCAACATGAGTCCTATATTTACTGCGCGACATGTCGTCTTTCTTAGAGCTGTGCTTACTGCCTACTACGAGAGCGCTGACACCAACAACACCGCTGGCACCGTGGTCTCCAGCATTGCAAGCGTCATCGTCGCTTATGCCGCAGGCGTCGCCTCCACTGCCAGCCTCGTCATCGCCTACATCACGAGTTTCGTTATCATCGTCATTACAAGCGTCCATATATTCTATGTTGCGCGATAGATAAACCAAATCAGTGGCCACCCAATATCGACAGTTCGTGCCCTGGACATGGATAACAGAGGTGGTCTTATAAGCTGTCACTGTCACATTGCACTGCGCATTGTCCGACACGAAAAATCACGCCATTCTCTTCTTTCGCCGTACCTTTCCCATAACTTTCCTCTAATTTGCCGATCCAGCGTGAAATTGAATTGAGTTTTTTCAAATGTATCGTCACGGAATATGTATTATATTTAATTAAAAACGTATCATTTTCTTCAATTCTCACAGTTTGTAAATCAACGCTTGTGTTCGTCAAAAATAAATCATTTTGAGTTGTTAAAAGACTTAGACATAACTGCCCCGACGTCTCCATTCTAACACAACATTGAGTGTGCCTACCCAAAATATCGACGCATTGTGTATAACACCGGCTGTCTATTGACCCATGTTAAATTCACGTCCTTTCCTTAAGAAAACATAGGACGGCCAAGGTCACTAATGTAGTGCAAACGACTGATATATTTTGAAATAAACGTCACATAAATTACTATATTTCTACAAAAGTACTACATACTTTTAAAAACCGATTTCACCACTCTAACCACAGTAATCTTAGCTTCAAACTGATACTAATTTTAATACACAATTCGATTGAAAAACATACTAAACTAAGAAAAGATTGCGGAGCACATTTTCGTGTTTGTCCTTGAAGCTCGCTCGCTCGCTCTGAAAGCTTACCAACAGACAACGCTTCTGGCCATGAGGTGATTAGCCATCAGATGCTAAAAACAACAAATAACACCATCTCAGTGTCAATGTCCATTCTCTTCAACAAATCCATCCAATCCAATGTTTTCCTGAATTCTTGAAAAATTTAATTTGTAAATCCTCTATACAAAAAAGGAATAAAAAGTATCCTGAAAACTATAGACCAATCACTTTACTGGGAGTCATAGGCAAAATAATGGTAAGAATTGTTTTAAAAAATATCTACAATTATTTACATATAAATGATCTTATATATAGATATCAATGGGGTTTCCATTCTGGATACTCTGCCGCTTGTCACCTAATCCCATAGACCTTTCCAGTTTGAGCTTTTCCCAGCCCATCCCTAGTTAATCTCCGCCCACACCTCTCTCGTGTTGGGATCGATCGATCCCTGAACTTCTTGACTATCAATTTCCATATAACTATACAGGGAAACCTGTTGTATATTTTGAAACTAATTTGACTGTGGTCAAATTAGTTTCAAAATATTCAACAGAATGTTTATTAAATGGCAAAGACATACAATTCGTACACCGTTAAAGACGGACTATATCGAGTCATTCATGACGCCATGAATATGACCCGAACTACACTTGGTCTTTGACTGCTACAAGCCTGATTCCCTAAAGGCCACTACACGCAAAAAACGAGGGAAAGGAAGGTCAGCAATTGCCTATACCGTCACCGATAGTACAAATATTTCCAACACCAACATGCAAATGATACTTTCATCAGAAAACCCCAAACAAGACCGTACAGTTTATCTCTCTGACAAGTGTTTGACTCATTTCAGGGAACAGGGGAAGATGTTCTATGTATCAGCAGCGGGAAAAACCTTTTCCAGCAAGGTTGAAGGCGTTTTGGAATTAAATAACCATGAAGACGCAGATACACTTATGATATGGCATGCATTATATACAAGTGCACTAACACCACAAGCTGAAGAACTCACCAGATACTGATGTACTAATTCTAATGATAGGTCATTATTCTAAGATGGTTCAAAATGTCTCAATTTCTATGGTAATCGGCAAAATACAGATTAAACCTTTACATGATGCTCTAGGGTCTGATGTAGCAGAATATCTCAGGGTTTTTTCATGCATTCACCGGCTGCGACACAACGAGAAGGTTTTCTCGTAAGAGCATGACACTATGGTTTAAGTTGTTTTGCAAAGCGGATGAAAAAGTAATCGAGGCATTCAAAGATATGAGTGAAGTAGGTGATCTCAATGATAAGATTGTGAAAGTACTTTCCACTTTTGTTTGCCAGGCATATTGCCCCACTGGTTTTGTACTGCAAGAGCTGAAACCTTTACGTTGGTATTTATTCCGCAAATTCTCTGCAGAAAGTTACCGGTTACCACCAACTGATGCAGCATTATATGAGCATATACTGAGGGCACATTTACAGGCTTCTATTTGGGGTCAGGCCGGTCTCCCAATACAGGTGCATTTAGATCCATGTGCTAATGGGTGGAAGAAAACAAATGGCGATCTAGTTCCAGTAACTACACAATTATTGCAAGCACCATCTGCAGTTTTAGAACTTGTTAAGTGTTCCTGCAAAAAGACAAATTGTGCATCTACCAGGTGTACATGTAGATCAAAAGGACTGACATGCACAGAACTTTGTTTGTGCTCTGACTGTGAAACTGAAGAGTCTGAGACATGTAACTTAAGCGACGATGATGACGATAGAGACATTTAATTAAAAGTGGATGCCACTTGACTCAACTGGAATGCTACCACGGTGAGGATTTTGTGCCATGACGTAATTTAAAAAAACCGCTTTAATTGGATAAGCAACATGGTTTGATTGGCAATTAAAGCTCTCATGGGAAAATGTATATGCCATTATAGCTGACATTTATTCACCTCTAAATGACCTTGAGCCTACTCAGAAAAATTAAAAGATCTTTCTTCAGAACTTTCATGATAAATACTTGGCAAAAATGTGTTTCCCAGAAATTAATAGAAAGTTTCCCTGAAATTCGATACTGAGTTCCACCACCTACACACATGCTAAGTCGGAAGTGGGGTTGGATGTGACAGAGTATCTGACAGCAGCAAGAGCCAATCCAGTTTATCCATCCATCATATGACGCCATAATCTACTACGCGACGTGTAGGCTGTCGTACTCAATGACGTCATCAATGACGCAGATAGGTTCGCCACGAACGCTTAATTGATGATGGACTAAGCGTTGTTGCACGAATTGTATGGCTTTACTATTTAATAAACATGGACAGCAACAGCACCTAGTCAAATTAATTTCAAAATATTCAACATATTACCTGCATAGTTTTCTGGAAATTGATAGTCAGTGAGTTCAGGGATCGATTGATCCCACCAGGGCAAAGTTTAAGTGGATCTTAGCTAAGGATGGGCAGGGCATAGGGAAACCTGGAAAGGTCAATTACCTGTGGAAGGCGATCAGCCCCAATCCGGTCATGCCGAAAACCACCTGATTGACATCTTCGCCATTAACCAATATCCTAGCACAATATCTGTTAGCTGCTGCTGCGCATAGACCAATCAACATAATATCATACCTGGCATATCTGAGCTTCGGCGAGAGGGGGACACAATAGAGAATTGCCTCTTCATGCTCACCGCAGAGATATAGGTGCTAACGAGATAGCGGGTGATGAGGGGTGTGGGGCAACTGCAACGGGAGAGCTGGTATCAACAAAATGTCAGCATGGCAATGGACTATAAGCATGCCAAAGAATGCCAGCTACACCTGCAGGAGAGTGTAGGGGCTACAATAGCGCTTGGTCTTGCAATGCTGAACTCAGTGGGAAGATGAGATGATACAGGAGCATAAACACAAAAAGACACAATATTTCCTATTACACTGCGAATTCCAATGCCGACAGAACTGCAGAGGAGCGAACCCGAAAGTCTGCTCTTCCTCCATTTCTCAGTATCTTCATCATTCATTTCTGTGGTGTCGAATAGGTATACGTGAGCGAACTCTGTTTTCGGTTCATTCAAGAATACGTTTGCAGCCTTGAGCTGTTCTCCAACTATTGGAAGTATTGCATCGAAAGCACCCATTTCCTCGTAAATAAGGTCAACTCATCATTTGTGCACTCCATGTATGCTCCATCTCTAGTGGCATACCTAGCATGATTGAATGTTATGGTTTTGTGGACTGTTTTCGAACAGATGATAGAGCTGTGGCGAGGTAGCATGTGAAGAACACTGGTGATAAATCATCTCCTTGTGGTGGTCCTATTGATGTATCAGACTGTGTAGAATGTGTTGATGTGTGGCGAACATTTAGTTTTGGGTTTGCCAATTAGAGTCTCACCAGGCATAGTTCGTCTCCATCGCAGCCAGCTTGATAGAGAAATTGACAGATCTGTGGTCTTCTCTCATAGTTGGATGGATGGGTGGGGTGGGGTGGGGTGGGGGTGGGGGGGGGGCTCCCCTGGAGAAAATTTAAAATGGCTTTTCAGAGCATCTAATTTTCTATTTTCTTCGGGCAAAGAAGCCAGGACCCCAGCGGTTAAGCAATTTCCTGCATTCTGAATGATAAATAATGTCCTTATTTTGCACACAATATTTGTCACTGATCACACCTCCTTAAGTATAATGCCTTTAAACGTGTCTTCAGAGTATAACAACACTGCTATTGCTTAATAATTAATCTTGAAAATTCAGCATACTGAAACATAGGAGGTTTGGCATTCTGAAATCAGCTTAACTGCAGATTTATATCGCATAATACAAAAATGACATTCAGTAAAACAGCAATTACATCTCAGATTCATGCTAAATCATGACTGTTAAGGTCTTTTGAGGAAGGCCTAAATATTTAGATGTAATACTTGGTGTTGTTGTTGTTGTTGTTGTTGTTGTTGTTGTTGCTGCTGCTGTTGTTGTTGTTGTTGCTGTTCGTGTTGTTGTTGTTGTTGTTGTTGGTGGTGGTGCCGATGGTGATGGTGATGGTGATGGTGGTGGTGGTGGTGTTGTTGTCTTTTGTTTACAAACGTTTTATTTCACAATGTATACAAATATCAACACACGGTGCCAAATTATTACAAAATATTATATTAATATAAACATTTATCCATTTGTAACATCATCATCATCATCATCATCCTCATCTTCATCATCATCAGCATTAATAATAATAATAATAATAATAATAATAATAATAATAATAATAATAATAATAATAATAATACTTATTATTATTATTATTATTATTATTATTATTATTATTATTATTATTATTATTATTATTTTTATTATTATCATCATCATCATTATCATCACGACGACGACGACCAGCACCACCACCATCACCACCACCACCACCATTATTATTATTATTATTATTATTATTATTATTATTATTATTAACGCAGCAATACAGCTGGATGGAATCGATGTACGGGGCTACTTTTGGTTTTCTCTCAACAGGCGTTATTTATAGCGGCAGTTTTGGGTTATATCACGTCGACATGAACCATCCTGATAGACGCAGGACTCCAAAGATGTCGGCAGGAGCGTACAGGCAGATTGTCCGGAACGACGGGTTTACAAAACTCGTACCAAATGGTGATTCATATATATACACTACTGCGTGGCAGATACTCGTGGTGGTCGCTTGGGTATCTTTCGCCCAACATTTTATACATTAAAGCGAGTTGTTAAGAGTGTGAGAATGGACCACCTTCTATCAGATATTCAATTTGTCATACTTCTGCTCCACACATCACACCGTTGCCACGTCCTTATCATATATACGCTTTCAACAGCCTGTCCCTACCAGCAATGTACAGCTCATTGTAATTCATGAACCTAATCTGTCACTCAAGGATATGGCGTCATCATGAATTACGTCACATGTAGGGTGACGCAACAATCACAATTAACATAAATACTACGTCATAAACTTGGAATAGTCCGTTACGTGTACGAATTGTAAGTCTTTGATGAATTTACTATTTAATAAACATTCTGTTGGATATTTTGAAACTAATTTGACTGGGTGCTGTTGCTGTCTATGGCAGCAACAACGCCCAGCCAAATGAATTCCAAAATATTCAAGAGCTTACCTGAAGAGTTACCTTGATATTGGTATTCTAGGAAAGTAAAATGGTTAAAATTGTATACTTTTAGAGGCTTAAAATGTGTACCTCGTAATTAAACAAAATAAATCTTAACATATGACGATTTCATTTTGAATTAATAAATACAATTCTTTTAGATGTGAAGTTGAAATAGGAACACGTGTCTTTAATTCAAAATCACAACCTAAATAAATTATATTATTTTATATACGTAATTTAATCACCATATATTAAGATTTATTTCGTTTCATTACATCTAGGCACACAATTTAAGGCTCTAAAAGTATAAAATTTTAACAATTTTATTGTCAAGCATTTTGGTGTAAATATGCACCTTTAAGAAACATTATGTTGAATATTTTGAAATTAATTTGATTTGGGATCCGTTTCGTCTATATAGGCAGCAACTAGCAACAAAAAAAAGTTTCAAAATGTTCACCAGCTTACCTGTATAGTTGTCTTGAAATTTAAAATTCTGGGAATTCGGGTTTAGTCCTCTGGCTGGAGGGAGTTCTGTATGCAATCATATGTCACCACCGTTTGACATTATTTTCTGTTAGTGCATGATATTAGAAGTAAGAAAATCCAGGGTAGACATTTTGTATTAGGGAGACAACATTTTCTAGCATAGTTTTATGTTCAACCACATTCTGGATTATGCAATTTTAACGTTTGGAGCCATGAATCAAAACTTTAATAAGATATATGATTCAAAATTTAACAAAGTTATTATCATTGGACGGAAGTATAATTTCCTGAAAGCTTTAGATAATCTAAAGATGTATTCTGCTGAAAACTGAAAAAAATCTGGAATAATTGGCGAAAAACAGTTTTCACTTTTGTTTCAGAAATTCGGAAATATGAAGAATGTATATGAATAGTTATAATAATAGCAACCAAGCTATTCATGCTTCAAAATAAAGCCTTGTTATCATGGATTCTAAAATTACTGGAATGAATATTATGGTTTAATTATTCTTAGTGTATTGTCTGTATTCCCCCTTCCCTCCCCATTATTTTATTTATGGGGGATAAGGAAAACAGCAATACTTTCTCGCGATTCCTGGATGCATTTTGGGTCATATATCTTTTTAAAAATTGGATTCGTGGCGCCCAGAGTTAAAATAGCATAGTCCCGAATATGGCTGAATATAAAAGCATGATAGCAAACGTTGTCTAACTGATTCAAAATGCCTACCCTGGATTTTCTTACTTCTAATACAATGCCCTAGCAGAAAATAATGTCAAACCGAGGTGACATGTGATTGCATACAGAAACCCCCTCCAACCGTCCGACTAGTTTCAGTGTTAAAACTATTCCATCACGCGTAAAAAGGTGGTCAGTGCTTAGCTAGAAATGGGCATGGCATAGCTAGAAATGGCTCCGTCCATTGCACGTACTGGCTCTTTCCAGTTTTAGTTATGCCCCGCCCATCTTTATCTAAGCTCCACCCACACCTCGCTCGTGTTGTGATCGATCGATCTCTGAACCCCCTGACTATCAATTTCCAGAAAACCATGCATGTAAGCTGTTGAATATTTTGAAACTAATTTCACTGGGCGCTGTTGCTGCCTAAGGCCTACATGATCTCTAAGGCAGCAGTGGCGCCCAATCGAACTGAGTTCAAGATATTCAACAAAACATTTCTTATATCTTGCTCAAAATTGTACTTATTACCGTGTTTCTGTTTTTGTTTAGGCGGCGAGTTCCAGTGATAAATTTACAAGAACGGCCTTCTCTTGACCCTCAAATGGACATTCACTGAGCAAATATATTTCGGGTTTCCTTCTTAAAAATCTTGACCATTATATGGTTGATTGATAAACGCGATATTTTGAGCTCTTTAAGGCGCTGCTCACACAACTGTGCTTAATCGGATATGTTTATGACGCTTTCACTTTTACAAAAGAAATGATCTCATCGTATTAAATCTTTACTGAATCGTGGAAGCATCTCTCTCTCTCTCTCTCTCTCTCTCTCCCTCCCTCCCTCCCTCTCTCTCTCCCCTACCTCCCTCCCCCCTCCCTCCCTCCCTCCATCCATCCATCCCTTCCCCTCCCCTCCCTCTCCCTTGTCTCTCTCGCCCCTCCCAGCTATCTCTCTCTCTCTGACTCTCTCTCTCTCTCTCCCTCCCTCTCTCCCTCCCTCCCCTTCTCCCCTCCCTCTCGCTTCCCCTCCCTCCCGCTCTCGGTCCCGCCCTCCAGCCCATCCTCTCCCGCTCACTCTCGCCTCGTCCTCCCCTCTCTCCCTGTATATTCAACAATTTATTTTTACATCTTTACTGAAACGTGAGAGCATATCTCTCTCTCTCTCTCCCTCCCTCCTTCCCTCCCTCCCTCCCTCTCCCTCCCTCCCCCTCCCTCCCTCCCTCCCACCCCTCCATCGCCCTTATCTCTCCCTCGTCCCCTCCCAGCTCTCTCTCTCTCTCTCTCTCTCTCTCTCTCTCTCTCTCTCTCTCTCTTTCCCTCCTTGCTCTCTCTCCCTCCCTCCCCCGGGCGCGCTCTCTCTCTCCCCCCTCCCTCCCTCCCTCCCTCCCTCTCTCTCTCTCTCTCTCTCTCTCACCTCCTTCCCTCCCTCCCTCCTCCCCACTCCATCCCTCTCTCTTTCTCCCTCCCTGAATATATTCACCAATTTTACTCAGATATTGCATTTTTACTCATCTTCCATCATCATTCATCGAAAAGAAATTGAAAAAATAAAATAATAAATGCTATATATTTATTTATTTTTTATTCCCTTATCCTCTCTAATTTTCCGAATAAATTTCGAACGTAAACCACTTAATTAAATTGGTGCGACCTTGCATGGGATTTTTCCATTGAAATGTTTTCATAATATTTAACTATGTGTGTGTTTTGAAAACTGAGACATTGAAATTCAAATGTTAAACTGTTTAGGCAATGTGAATCTATTCACCCCAAAAAACCAGAATTAGAAATAAAGAGGCTATTCAAATGGTAGGTGTTTAATTACCCATTCCATGTCGAACCCGGCCTCTGTAGTGGTCTTGACGACTGCCCATTAGTGGGCCAAGAGAAGATTGTTTTTGAAGATATACCACTGGGATGACTGGCACGGTTATCGAGCCAGTCATTCTAGTGGTAAACCTTAAAAAAATAGTACCCTGTTGGCCTGCAGATGGACATTTCGGCGTGAAAGTCTTATTCACACCATAATCCTTTAAAATAAAATTGTTAAAATAAATGTTTACTTTTAGAGGCTTAAATTGAGCGCCTAGATCTAAAAAAATAAAATAAATCTTAACATAGGCCTATGATGATTTCATTACGTGTAAATTATAAATCTTTAACTTGTGAATTTGACTTAGAGACACGTATGCATATTTAAGCTTCACAACTAAAATATTCTATTAATTCATGCGTAATAAAATCAGGATAAGATGAGATTTCTTTCGTTTCCTGACGTCGAGGTACTCCTATAGATCTATAAAAGAATACAATTTTAACAATTTAATTATGAAACATTTTGGTGTGAATATGCCCCTTTAAGGACACGAATGGATACGTCTAGTTTTAGCTATGCCCCGCCCATCTCTAGTTAAGCTCCGCGCACGTGTTGTGATCGATCGAACCAAAAACTCCCTGGTAAGCGTTATTGGTATGACTTGACATCTAACTCTAAAACAATATCCGGAAATGTTCACGGTTCGTCTTGGGTCACCTAGTATATCTCTGTGTCCTAGAGAACGAGAGAGGTAGCTCTATTCCACACAGGCACGCGCTCGCACACAGACACACGCACGCACGCACACACACGCACGCACAGAGAGGGAGGGAGGGGTGGAAGGATGGAGGGAGGGAGGGAGGGAGGGAGAGAGAGAGAGAGAGACGTGGAGGGACGGGGGGGGAGGGAGGGAGGGACAACTTGAAAAGGTTACAATGCATTTTATTAGAGAGAACCGTAGAGTACAGCTTAGTACGCCGGAATATATGCTGCTTGGAGAAACTTGAGAAATGCCGCTTTTGATACAAGCCAAACAGCGCATGATAAATTTCTGACTAAAAATCGCCAAGGGAAACCAGCAAACAAGAAAAACTGTCAGCAAAGCTTAATAAGTATACGTTTGCAGATTGCCTACAAAACAGGCCACAGTACAAGTGGCTAAACCAAGTCTATAGCCCACTAGATGAAACTGGATACAGCCACTTATGGATACAAGAAAACACATAAAACATTAACCTTATTCTGAGAAATACCAACCAGCGGGTATGAAATCACATGGGAAGGTGAAGGAAAGGAAACCCGTATCACGCTTTTAAAAATAAATATGAAACTGAACACTACCTTCTTAGCTTAGCTGCTCATCAGAGAATTATCTTTACACACTACCAATTGACAAGCCAATTGAAACGGGACGATGGGAACGTATACCAAGATATGAATGAACGTGTAAACTATGTGCCTATAGCGACATAGGAGATGAATACCACTAGTTATTTAAAGGGATGCTAATCTCATCTCAAATGTTGTATTGCACCGACAGATTGTAGTTTATAGATTCAATATCATTCATATCCTGTCACATTTCCTTATCTGTATCACAATTATCTGCTTTGTAATATTGCATAAATGTTGAACAGTGGTCTCCACCATTTTGTCTCCTCAAGTGATAGTGTGTGATGTCATGTAAGTGCCAATGCATTACATTCTTTGTTATGTAATACTCGCCCCGTTGAATATTTTGAAACTAATTTGAATGGAAGTTGTTGCTGCCTATGGCAGCAACAACTTCCAATAAAATTAGTTTCAAAATATTCAACAGCTTACCTGTATGATTGCTTTTATACCACATTGCCAAACTATAGCTGGCACCTCTATGACTGAGTGTAAATACCGAGGCAGACACGCTAGATTTTTTCTGATTAGTTGAAAAGTAAATCATGACGGCCACCATAGGCTGTAGAAATGTATCATCATTTAGCTATTAAAGCGTGAATATGTTTCGTTGCTGGCGTGATAAAAAACCTAAAATGTCAGGGATGGATTATGGGTGGCAAGTTCTATCACATCAATGGTTAGTATAAGATAAGGTGAGAATTCCTTTAAATGTGATTATTTTAATAAAGGGCCATATTGCTCACCTATTTGGTGTGGAACAGTAAACAGTTTTACATTAATCAATGCACACCATGAACCAGCGCTCCATCAGGCAAGCATAACTGTTGCGAGAGACCAATGGGGCAATGGTCCTTATCGTTATTGACCAATCAGGCAATCGTCCCTACCACCAATGCACCAAGATCTCCGCAAACAACGCATAATAAATATCCCGCCATGATGGCAAACTAAGGAATGAGGGCTATCAGAAAATAGCGATTTCCTCCTCAGGCGTAGACAGACCAGTTACCCTCTAAAGCTTCAAAGCGATCCGCTTACCGAAATAACTTATCGAAATATATATGATCATAAATCCAGTATGGCCACCAGCCACTGGCGGCCATCTTGAAAATTGGTTTTCAGATGATATAACTCCATGACCATTTCATGGAGTCTTAGAGTTATATCATCTGGAAACCAATTTTCAAGATGGCCGCCAGTGGCTGGTGGCCATACTGGATTTATGATCATATATATTTCGATAAGTTTCTTTCAAAGCGATCTACTAAACAGAAATAGAGTTATAGAACGGAAATCAATTTTCAAGATGGCTGCCAGTGACTGGCGGCCATCTTGAATGTAGGATCATTGTCGATTTGGATAAGTTTCTTCTCCAGAAATAATCCAAGCGCCTGTGAAGTTTCAAAGCAACCCGATAAACAGTAATGGAGTTATTGTTTGGAAATAAATTTTCAAGATGACCACCCTTGGCTGGCTACCATCTGAGATTTCGGATTATCGTCAATTTTGATAGGTCTTTTCTGAAGCCAAAGCGATCCGATGAACAGTAACGGAGCTATCATCCGGAAACCAATTTTCAAGATGGCCACAGGTAGTTGGCGGCCATCTTGGATTTCGGATCATCGTCAGTTTCGATGGGTTTCTTCACCAGATATAATCCAAAGCCCATATGAAGTTTCAAAGTGATCCGATAAACGGTAACAGAGTTACCGAGACCACACTGCTGGCCACCTGTATGCCCCCACCTCCCTCCCCAACCCCACCCCACCACCACACAACCCCCACCTTTTCTCACCTGCACACCCACCCAAACCGCCCAGACGACGCCATAACATACTACAATTTTGTGCCGAGTTATACAAATATTGGTGTCCTTGACACTATTGACTAATGGAAAATGTACCATTGACCAATCTGGCAGCCAACACTGACATTATTGACCAGGCAGATACTATTTACCAACAGAACAGCCAGAATTATGGTCCTTGTTTAAAGGTCCAGATTCATTATAGTCATGGTTCATATAGATATCTGGCTAAAGGAACATATCTGCTAAAATACTTTAAAATACTTAGAGAAACAGGGTTATGTCCCTTGTTTAAGGGCATTGCCACTTTATATTCGTAGCTCTAATAGATGTTGCATGAAGGACCGTATCTGCAAAGGACAGTTTTAAAGGTGCATATTCACAGCAGAATGGTTCAAAATAAAATCGTTAAAATTATAAATTTTTAGAGGCTTAAATTGTGTGCCTAGATGTAATGAAACGAAATAAATCTTAGTATAAGATGATTTCATTACGTATAAATCAAAATAATTTTTTAAGTTGTCAAATTGAATTAGAGCCATTCAACTAAGCATACGAAATTTATTTATATGGAATTAAATCATCATATGTTAAGATTTGTTTCGTTTCATTACATTGAGGTACACAATTTAAGCCTCTAAAAGTATGTAGTTTCAACAATTTTATTTTCAAGCATTTTGGTGTGAATATGCGCCTTTAATTGATTGATAAATAACGAAATGTGCTACAGACATATTTTCCCCATCGGCATCAACACTTTAAAACTACAGCAAGGTCCATAGCTCTGCTATCTGGAGGGCGTGGCCACTTCAACTTCATAGTCCATTTAGATATTGTCTAACAGAACATATCTACCAAATTCAATTTTAATCCATCGATAAATGACGAAATTTGCCAAAAACGTATTCTCCCCATAGGCTTAAGTACGATGAAAATATAGCAAGGGACATAACTCGCTATTTATAGCTCCACGTTTAACGACCTACCTTCAAGTAATAAACCAGGACTATAAAGACCAAAGAAAACAACAACGATGATGACAACGACGATGACGAAGAAGAAGACGACAAAGAAGACGATGAAGAAGACGATGAAGAAGACGACAATGAAGACAATAACGACAACATCCGTATGGTATTTACTATTGATAATAATCTGTATAAAGCTTCCTTCACATGCACATATTAATTAGTTTTATATCTTTTCCCCATATATCCTAGTACAAATTATCTGGGTATATCGTATCGTATCGTATCGTATCGCATCGTATCATATCATATCGTATCGTATCGGGAAAGCCTTGCTCAATGGCGAATGAAGACCAATGTCATTTTCATACACAAGATCCTGTATGCGCAAGTAGCTATATAAGTATTTGCGGAGGAACAGGGAGTTGGGGTTGGGGTGGGAGGCGGGCATGCCAGATGCCTCCAGTAGCTGTGATAAATTTATTAGTCACTGGTGGCTATACCCCTTACCCTTGTACGCCACCCACACAACCACCTCTCCAAAATTTCGCAACCCAGATATACAAGCAGCATACCATCTCATGTGTGCCAACATAAACACTGCCATTCAGGCCACAGCCTGACTACACAGCATTTACCATGTACTAAAACTCTGCTACCGAGAACAGTAATGCCTGTACTGGTATGGAAAATTGAAAAAGCTGTCTGCAAGCACAATTCACCTTTCCAATGTATCCATCCACCATATGATGTCATAATCAACTACGTAACATATAGAATGACATCACAATCAATGACGTCATTATGACGTCAAGAATAACGTAGATAAGTACGTCACAAACGCGTAGTTGAAGATAGACTATGCGTTGTTTTACGAATTGTATGTCTTTACTATTTAATAAAGATCCTATCGAATATTTTGAAACTAATTTAACTTGAAACTAATTGGACTTGAAACTAATTTGACTTGGAACTGTTCTCCAGCAACATGATCAGGTCAAATTAGTTTCAAAATGTTCAACAGCTTACTTGTATAGTGACCGTGAAATTGAAATTCGGGAGATTCCAGTTTCAGATGGTTAATATTAGCACATTAAAGGCTTAATCTTGTCAAGAACATCGCAATATTAGCTAATTGAATTTGCATGTCAAGAGAAGATGTCTTTTGAAAATGTACTACGAATGACTGGCTCGATAATTGAGTCACACATTCCCGTGGTAAATTTCCAGAATTTTCTTAATTTAGCCTACAAATCAACACAATCACTGTAGAGGCCAGTTTTGGGATTTCAGGGTTAAAGCATTGTGTCTGTTCCTTCTTGCATATTTGCATTGAAAACAAAACCATACTTTACATTCAATTGTGTTGCACACACCACGCAATCCATTCACTCTGTTCCTGTCCATCACTCCAATTCTATTATGGACCAATGGCAGAGAGTACTTCATTCACTGCCAGGTAATTTGATAATATGTTACTTAAAAGTAAAAGTTACTTTTCTATGTAAAATGTTACCATATTTGATCCACAGTTTTAAGAATTCCATGCATATGTCCATAGCACCAATTTCTTCAACAAACAAAGACCACTTTCTAGGTTTAACTGTATATGGCTTTCGTTTATTTTCTTTGTAAGAGGCTAGACTCTTATATTTTATTTCCAACATGATATGAAACTGTCATCTTATCTAATAATAAACATTTAAAGTCAATAATAATAATAATAATAATAATAATAATAATAATTATAATAATAATAATAATAATAATAATAATAATAATAATAATAATAATAATAATAATGGATACCATACAATGACATGTTTTTATTTTGCGTAACATCACAGACTTGCTATTATCTAGGCCTTTACAACTACTACAGAAGGTATATTAACAGAATTAATTAGGTGTTGCTTTCTTTAAAGATATGATTCCCTTAATGCATATACGTATGCGTATCTGTATGCGTATCCAAATGTGTGATTCCATTTATACATATGCGTATGCGTATACGTGTCCAAAAGCAGTGATATTATTAAATTCTAGGCCAATCAAGTGGACTACTACTACTACTACTACTACTACTACTACTACTACTACTACTACTACTAATACTAATACTACTACTACTACTACTACTACTACTACTACTACTACTACTACTACTACTACTACTACTACTGCTAGTCCCACCACCACTACTACTACTACTACTACTACTACTACTACTACTACTACTACTACTACTACTACTACTACTACTACTACTACTACTACTACTACTACTACTAGTACTACTAGTACTACTACTACTACTACTACTACTACTACTACTACTACTACTACTACTACTACTACTACTACTACTACTACTACTACTATTACCGCCGCCACCGCTGTTGTTGCCGCTGCTGCTGTTGTTTTTGAAACACATGTACAGAGAATAATAGCATGTCGATTTGGAGAAAACCCATGAATGACGCAATAATAACACCATTTCCAAGGAATCCCGCATCCAAGTGCTCTCGGTTTCCGAATGAAATCGATAAGAAATTTCAGATATGGATAGACATACACAGATGCATACGCGTTAATGGAATCCTAGCATTAGGCCTAGACACATAAAATGAAATGAGACGAACATCAACATACTATATACTATAAGTCTGTTTTTGCTACAACATTTTTTTCAAAACAACTAAGTCCCAAAAAATCTATATATCTTTCATTCAGCAACATAAATCAAATTAGACTCGAATTAAAATACAAAAATAAATTTACTGATTAGAAGCATTATGGGGGGGGGGATAACTCCTGCATTAAGAGATCTATTTCTAGCTATGCCACACCCACTTTTAGCGAGGTTTGAAACATGAATTCCCAGAATCTATACTTCCAGGTAACTATACAGGTAAGTTGTTGAATATTTTGAAACTAATTTGACTGCGTGCCATTGCTGCCAATGCCAAGGTGTTGGGTGACCAACTACTTCATTCAAATTTTTTTCAAAATATTTAACATTCCCAGAGTTACTGTCGCTTGAATTTATTATTCGATAACTTGTAGCAGTTAGGCAGTTCAAAGTTACAAAACACGAGCACTGTTACAAAATATTGCCGTTCATAATCCTGCATGGAGTCAATGCACAAAAATCAAATTAAGCTACCCTTGCACGCTAGGAACTGGGAAATGCTTTCTAATCACCATTGAGTATATAAAACATAAATATGACCCCCAAATATTTATAATATAGCGCATCCCCAGCAGCACTTCTGTGGGTAGTCTGGTGCGTGCACCTTCTGTTCATACCCGTAGACAAAGAAATGGGACGTACTCTCCTTCCACGTGTAGAATGCCTGCGTCACTGGAATGATTCTTACACGTTGGCGCTAAAAAAACACAAGCATCTCAAAATTGTTTGACAGATTGATAGCTGCCTTTTATTACACAAAGCAAAATGATGCCCATTTCAAAGCGATAGTACGTGAATCACTATCAAAAGTGTTCTTTTTTCTAGAACTTTCCTGACTCTGTTGACCTTTTCGCCAGGATGTTCGCGTTTTCTAATGGATCTTTCTATTTTATCCATCAGTCAAATGACGTCATAATAAACTCCGTGGCCTGTAGAGTGACGTCATAATCAATGACTTCATGAAGGACGTAAATAGGCTCGTCACGAACGCTTAGTTGATGACGGGCTAAGCATTTTTATATGAATTGTATGTCTACTATTTAATAAACATGCTGTTGACTATTTTGAATCTAATTTGAATTAAATATTCCAACAGCGTGTTTATTAAATTTATAGTAAAGACATACAATCCGTACAACAACGCTTCATCCGTCATCAACTAAGCTGTTCGTGAAGAACTTAACAATGCCATTCAAGACGTAATTGATTATGGTGTCAATCCTACATGTCACTTTGTTGATTATCACGTCATATGATTGATGGATAAACTGGAATCCTCCATTCGAGTCGCTTAGGACTAAATCAATGGTTGTATTCCATATCGTTATTAACCCTGTAATGGCCAACCTTGGTCAGGAAAATTAAGATATATACTTATTGAACGCCCGTTTGCAGGTCAGGAGAATACTATTATTGCAGATTTACCACCAGAATGACTGCCTTGTTTATCGAGCCAGTCATTCAGGTGATAAATCTTCAAAAATAGTATTCTCTTGTCCTGCAGAAAACCACTTAAGAGGCCTGTAGTGGCCGATTTCGGCATGACAGTCTTTAATACCATGCAGCGCTCCACAAAATGCGTAACGCTTAGCCACTAGCTGCGAGGGTAGTGCACCAGTGATGGTCTATGTTCGGATATGTTCTTCGAATGCCAACAAATACTCTTGCTCAGAAAGCGCTGGAATTTGCAGTCGTATGTGCCAAATGGTATCAGGCACGCAAAAAGAATGCCACAACATCAATTTGTTATGCGTTTTGCGATCAGACCTCAAAGAACGTGATCTAGGTCCACTAAAGACGAGAAAGAACCTAAAGGAGGCTTGAACGATCGGGGGTGGGGTGGGGGTGTTGGGGCTGGGGAGGGGTGGGGGAAGGGGTGGGTGTGTTCACAGTGGACAAGACACGGTAGAGAAGGTTGGGGGGAAATCTGATTGTCGCTGAACAAAGTTTTCACTTCTTCAGCTGCAGAACACGGTCACTCATCATCATCATCATCATCATCATCATCATCATCATCATCATCATCATCATCATCATCATCATCAAATATCAACACACTGACACCAACACACTGTCTCACTGTAGACA
Organism: Chaetoderma sp. LZ-2023a; assembly: GCA_034401795.1. NCBI lineage: Eukaryota > Metazoa > Mollusca > Caudofoveata > Chaetodermatida > Chaetodermatidae > Chaetoderma > Chaetoderma sp. LZ-2023a. The sequence goes on from CM067371.1 coordinate 27,076,156, forward strand.
TCCATACATATGTATGTTAAATATGTTGTATGTAATTGCCAGGTTCATTTATCTAAAATTTACAAGGCTATTAATTTACTAACTATAACAAGTAAAACACACTATTCTTGCAACTTTGCCAGAAATATTATTTTTAAATTGAGAGACAGACAATTGCTGCCCACGCGACAGACGGCTTGTTACGAGTTGTAAGTCACCAATAACGATGGCTGTGTAGAACTGTTACTTAAATTCAGTATTTTTGGTAAATTCTGCAGTAGCTTATTACGTCCATTAATTTGATGATTCATCACTTGTCTTCACAAACATATATAAGGTGAGTGATAGTTTCATTTTCTTAATGCAGTTGAGAAAATATTATCAACAGCTTAAATGTACATCAATTGTCCTTTCCAGTTTATCCATCCATCATATGACGTCATAAGCAACTACGTGACGTGTAGGATGACGTAATAATCAATGACGTCATGAATAACGTAGATATGTTCGTCACGAACGCTTAGTTGATGCTTAATTGATGACGGACTAAGCGTTGCTGTACAAATTGTCCTTACTATTTAATAAACATGCTGTTGAATATTTCGAAACTAATTTCATCGATCGACCGCACCACCGCGAAGTGTGTGTGGAGCTTAGCTAATGATGGGCGGGGCATAGCTAAAATGGATTCCTCCATTAAAATATATAGCGATACTAATAAATTCATCGAGTTACCTGCATAATAATGCGTTCATTTGTGAACTGACTCGCATGCTGGTTCACTAAGGAGTTTGAAGCTGTGTTCACCTCGGCGTCAGGAAAGTGGTTTATCGCCCACACCTGCCAAGAAAAGACAGATAATTGATAAATTAATTAAAGTAAGGGAAAATGGAAATAACAAATGATGTTTATGGTATTTTCATACAATATTAAATAAACTACCACCGGTAAAATGGAAATGAATTGGGATTAATTGAGAAAACGCATATACTAAATCTATGAGTGCTTATATAATTGGAACCAATTACTGATGTCGCTGGTGCTTCGAACTCATCCGTGTGTCAACTGTGTGTGCATGTAGGCCTATATCACATACTCGAATATAACAAAAGCAACGCTGATTATAGTTTCGTAAACGGTATGAATAATATTCTCTATAGGCACCGATATAGAGCGAGTAACTCACTACTGTTAATTCACTATTGATCCTTTCAAAACATTATATTTTAAAATCACTGTTTTAGGTGGAAGCAACAAGTTTTGGTCAAAATGATTTTTAAAAAACCACTGCTGGTTTCGAGGGTCGCAACATAATACCTACTGAATATTTTGAAGTTCGTGTGACTGAAAGTATATTCTGTCACTGAAAACAACGGCTTTCAGGCAAATTGAATATTAGACAGTATGTCACCTGTAGGACGTAGTGGCTAATCAGCTTAAGGCGAATATAACTGAGATTATATGACCGGCTGTAGCGGGTATTATTTATTCACTCTGCTACACCAGAGTGCATAGGTCCAGCTGCGTCACTAATTGTTTTCCACCAGAATGACATAAATGGTATTTAGCTGCTTTTTTCAAATTATTATGATTTACTTCAGTAGTATACCCGGTAGGAGAAAAATACCACCACCATCCACAGGCAACCGTTCCACTATTCGCGGCTCACACGGCCCTCTCAATTCCTGAGGCATAGGAATTTGAGACATGGGCCACAGAGATACATACCATACCTCATGTCTCTAAACGGGAAGGTCCGAATACCTATTTAGAGACATGCATCCACAGGGATATTCCAACTTCTGAACATACACGTTACATGATCCGAATGCCCAGTTAGAGATAAGTATCCATAGCGATATACCAACCACACTGTACAGTAATTATGCGCATACATTCCACACATTCTATCTCAGGATTGTATCCCGAGAAAATATGCGATGCGCCTAAGCACACAAAATAGGTATAACAGGTTGTCAGCTAAAGCTAGGTCATTTTTAAAAATATTAATGCATGCATAGCCGAGTTACACTTAAAATCGCAGGGTTCAAATCTCGCAATGTAGTATTAGTAAATGTTAAACAGTATTGCCAGATAGTAGAGAACAGTGGACAACTTGATGATTAATGATGATTAATGATGATGATTGATGATGATTGATGATATGATTGATGATGATTGATGATGATTGATGATGATTGATGATGATTGATGATGATGATAGACATAATGATGGTATGTGCTGACCTGTCTTTAGTGATCACCTATGTTTAGAGATGGAATCACGGTCTACGTGTGCTCAAGCTGAGTACCAGTGGTGTGCGATACACAAACCTTGGCATAGCCAAAGAACAGTACTGTCACGCCTACTGTGCGAGTGCCCACATGCTCTCCAAGCAGGTTCCCAACATAAAAGCTGAGCTGGTTGCCATGGTTAGGTGGGATGTCCCTTCCTTCGAGGTGGCACTGACCTTCGAGTGCCGACTCGAGATCCTCGTGCCACTGGTCAAGGCGGAGTAAAGCATATGACTTCGTTTTCCGTCGATAGAGACAGCAATCAGCCCGATTGCGTAGCTAACCGAGAACAATGGTCCCAGCCACTATAAGTTTGAAGTCATTTAGCTCACCCACCTGCTGGACCACTCCTCCTTTCTGAACCAAGACTGCCTCAGCTACACAATCTGTGACACCTCGTTGCAATATCAACTCTAGGCCCTGGTTATCTGTGGCCCGGACCTGCTGATACTCCCGCTCTACATGTAGGATTCGCTGTCTAGAACCATCCCGTTTTAGTTCCTGGTCATTCTCATCATGCCAGACGTGAAGTCGTGGAGAGGTCATCGTTGCTCCATCAAGATGTTCAGTGTACACCCGAAGGAACAGCTTGTCCTGCATCAAAGCTGGGTTCACGTGTATTTTCTCAAGGAGGGAGAAGAGTGGCACTGTGACAGGCATTTCTACGTCTGGCTGTAAGTTGAATTCTGTGAAACTTTTATTACATCCGATGGCATAGTACCCCTTCCCTTTCGCATAGTACGCCGGTCCATGAGCTAGAGGAGAACTCATAGTTTATGTAGGTGGTGTATAAGGTGGTGTTGTTCTGCACAATCTTCCACCTGCTCAATATCTGCGGGAGCTCTACATCCTTCTCCTCAGTGCTCTCGAGCTTAAACTTGAGTGTCATGCTCCTAATCTCGCTGATCTGTCCCAAGATCGCGACGTCGATGTACTTCCCCACAGCGGAGAGAGGATTCGCATCATGGATACTAGGTCGAATTACTGTCAGACAGTCCCTTCGAGGATTGGTGTGGTGTCAAGTCGCGGGTTCAACTGCCCCATCAGGATGCCACACGTACTGCTGCATGGTTTAAACGTCTAGCTATAAACAGGTTTAAACAGCGATGTTTGGTAAAGTTCTCCAGCAGATCATCTTTGTAGGTCAGAAGAAACCAGTTGGTGGCCACACCGCCTCCAAGAAGAAACCATTACAGCTACCTCCACCCGGAGTGCATATGTCAAGTAGACATCCTCCAGATCATATGCGCTGATTTGCACTTGCGCTGGTTGAACAATGGTAGGCGGTACCATGTTTGGGCTGTGATACTCGATGGGATCAGTGTGGACACCATCTGGTAGCACATATCTCTTATCGTAGTAGGCAGAGAGATCAAGTTTTTCCTATTCATACGTCATCATACCCTGGTTGCGCAGCCGGAAGCCTCGATTGGTGGCTCTGTCCACTACACCATGAAGGGCGCTGTAGAACCTCTGCCAGGAGACATCATTCTGCCATTTAGACATTGCCTTGGTCGAGCATTTCACTTGCGAGTTCATGCTGTTCCAGCAGTCTGTATTCTTTACGTAGTAGCACATGGAGCAGAGCGCAATACCACGAACTCGAGCTTGAACAATCCCGGAGTGCAGCCAGACTATTTGTCCCATGCCAACCAGTCCTGTTTGCAGGCGTCATACCCCGTTCGCATCTCTGGGTCTATCACCTCATCGAGGTTGGAGCCTGCTATGGCGATATAGGCAGAATCGGTGTCCATCTGCAGGTACTGGAAGCTGTCATGAGCTAAATAGCAGCCGAGGAAGTCATCATGGAACTCCAGCATTCGCAGCTTCGCGGGGTCGCATATGGCTATGCCCACCTGGAAGGGGTGACGAATGGTGATTTTAGCCTTATGGCTCTGCAACTCGTAGGAATCACCAATCTCCTCTAGATCCTCGAACCATGCGCTACTCAAGGCTCTGTCTACGGCTCGTTCATCCTTAGTGAAGCTCGTGTTGGTATGACATTCTAATGCCTCAATCAGCTTCCCATATACGCTGTTGCCGAGGAGTTTGAAGTGATCAGCCAACAAGGCTTTACTTTTGTCAACATCCCAGGTACGACGTACCTCAGTAACAGATTCTACAAACATTCAAAAGGTTTCTGCGAGGTGTAGTCTATAGTGCGATAGATAGCAGTAATCTCTAACCCATGGGCAAGGTACCACTTGAGAGTTGGTGCATACAATACCCTCTTCTTACCAGAGAGTGCAACAACGAGCTTGCTAGTTGTAGACTTTTGTTGACCTGTCTTGAACACGATGTTGGGTCCACCGACAACGGCACCATTCAGCATCTCGTAGGCTTCCTTGCCTGGGGCATAAACGCTAATATCCGGCTCATGTTCAGCAGTACCACGAAGTAGATCTTTCTGAATGTTAATACCTTGTTCTGTGTAGAATTGTTGCATCTGCTCAAGAGCTTCGATGCACGGACTGCCATCCAGGTTATTGTAGTATCGCAGCCAGTCAGCAAATGTCTTCATCCCTTGATCTCTGAAGGTTGGCTTGCATTGCTTCCACTCTGCCAACTCAAGAAGGTAACCACCTTTGAGCTTAGCCAGATAACCAGGTAGTCCTGGATAGTCGAGCTTCTCGGGCGTGTTGAACCATTCATAAAGCAACCAGCTCTTCTGCTGTGTGCACTCATAGGCTTTGATCCACGCCTCGTAGGAGACCCTGGGACCGAGGTAGTTCAGCACATCTAGAAACTTAGTTCAGGTGCAAAGAGAAACATTGTCTGGCTAGCCTTTTTGGCGACTTTCACCGTGCCTGCCGTTCCATGTGCTAGCACAGAACTTGTGAGCCTATCCACGAAGTACGTCTTGATGACGTTCAGGTCGTACCAGCCAGAGTTGAACCCGAGCACAGGCACACCACTCATTGATAAGTTGCTGCTGTCGTTTTGCTAACTTGTCCAAGTCTGCGGGTAGATACTGTGACTGAACCCTAGCACGAATTGTGGAGGCTCGTAGTTGGATCTCCTGCATGAACTCTGAGATCAGCATTTTGGTGTTAGCATTGCAGAGGTGAGTTGGCGAGCTTGTGCTACCATCTAAGGAGCAGCCGACTGACCCCGAGATTTGTATGTGGGCACTCTCGATCGTGAGACTCTCTGTACGGTGGGTCTTGATCCCATCTAGAAGGGCTTCAAAGTCATAGACGATAAAGTGTGGGTATTGTTCCATCCATGTGGTGCATGGATGCTTGGGCAGCGTTTTATACAGCACTCCCACTGTACCACAAGCGTGTGTCCAGATGCTCTCAGTTTCCCATCTCTCATGACCGTCTTGCGGTATCTTTGTTCGGCATCCTCACCTCGCTGGTGTTGTGAACATCCATGCCAGTGACAGCAATGGAACTGGTATATTGTGTCGGTTGTCGGATCATAACCCTCTATGAAAGCCCCATCAATCCAATGCTCACCACCGTGACCACACTTTGCGTGGTGTATGTGAATTCCTCGGTTTCTCCACTCATATTCAAGCCAACGAGTAGCCGCTGAACTGGCCGGTTGGGGTGGATAGAAAGCCTTCTCATATGCTGACTGTGATACCGCTACCTTCTCCCCGGGGCAATCGATGGTTGTTTTTTTCACCTGTACAGCGGTCAGCATGGTGATGGAGACTACATGCTTGGGTGAACTGCTGTTGACAGTGCCCGCAGTTGAAAGTCTGGGCCAGCTTGGAGATGTCCTTAATGAAGAAGGCGTGGTGGTCATATACTCCAATGGTCATGATGCTCGGATAGTGAGCAGGTTTCTTGGTCAGATGTCAGATGCCCTCTTCAGTGGGGTCATAAACACGAATGAATCCCTGTCTTCGCAAATAACTCTACCTTGTCCAGCTGGTCTAGGGATGGCTTTGGTACGTCAGCCACAGGCCTGTTCAGGCCGTAGAACTGTTTAACAAAGTTTCGTGTAGGAGCTGTACTTCTATCAGCTCTCGCACCCTGCTGGACTCCTAGACATCTCAAGAGACACATGTTGTTCTTGTAGGCATCGAGTGCTCTCATTCCCTTCTATCGGAGCCAGGCCGGGAGGGGACCTGTACCTAGCGGAGGCTGGTGGTTGATGACAACCTGGACCTTAACGTTGATTGATCTGACGAAGGGCCACGTGGTGTTGGGTCGATGGATATTGTCTGGGTCGCGGCGGGCTTGCTCTAATCCCTCCACCAAAGTCTGGGCCGCTCCTGGTGTATTCATCCAGGGACTTCCTGGCGCATTCTTGTGGAAGAGCATCACCCTACCATCCTCGATGTGGCGGATTCGATAGGTGTGGGTATATCGAAGGTAGAAGGCCTTCTGTATGGTCTGGATCGTCTTCATGATCCGACCTGTAATGTCTCCTTCTAGTCCTCTGAAGAATGTCCAGCATACTGTTCGCTGTTCTCTCTCCTCTGTCTCCCTCTCACCGAGACACTCGTTGAGAATCTGCTGACCTTCTCGCCTCATACTCCGGGCTGAGGGTTCAGATCTCGGCAATTGTCTTCTGATTCTCTGTAGAAGAGATCCCCAGAGGTGAGCGCCGGAAACCTCTCTGTCTGTTGTGCGCGAGAAAGTCGCTTTAGCCACTCCTCAGCAAGGGCAGGAGTCACTTTCGCCACTCCTCAGCATCGGAGCAGGTCGGCTTTGCAGGCCTTAGAATAGCCTCTAAGACCGAATTCCTTTGCTATCACTCGAAGCTGTCTTATAGTAACCATGATGCAAGGTCTATATATTATGTCTCTAACCGCTTGATTTCTGCCCATCTTCGAGGCGCCTATATAAGAGTTGCTGTCTCAAATGTGTGGCATGATGCGTTTAAGTTCGTCCATAACTAAACTGAACTTTCTGCTGGCACAGGCTTTCTTGTAGTTCATTCCGTTGGAATGTTTACGACCTCCGCATGCTTTACATAGTCCACAGTCTGTATAAATATCTGCCCCGCATCCTCTGCATGGCTTCGGCTCAACAGCAGCCTTCCGAAACTGAGCATTGTGTGTCCCACAATATTCTCCAACACAGTTCCTTAAGCATCGAACAGGCTTACCTCACATGAGCCATTTGCATGTATTGTAATGCATGTTTGATAAAGTCTATATCAAGGATCTTAAACCTTGGGCCTGGGCGTCTTGTATGTATCTGTGTGGCCCATGTCTCAAATTTCTATGCCTCAGGAATTGAGAGGGCAGTGGGAGCCGCGGATCGTGGAACGGTTGCCTGTGGAGGGTGTTGGTATTTTTCTACTACCGGCTATACTACTATTTCTGTTTTTACAGGTGGCTATAGGTTGATTATTATATAAAGCTATCATTCAAGAGCATAATATGTTAGTCCCCTGGTCCTTTCCGTTTAATACATTCACCTCTTCAACACAATTCCTGTATCGTTGATCTGACGAAAAGATACTGTACGTATAGTGTTGAAAACGTTCAAAGATAAATATTGTAGATTTTGTAAAAAGATTTAATTGTGCCGACGAATGAGATTACATCTGAAATCATAACTTCGCCGACACCTGGTTACCACTGAAATACCAACATAGGCACTTCATGCCAATAATGAATATAATCTCTCAATATGTCTTATATGCGACCTTTCTCATTTTAGCTATGCCACGGCCATCTGTAGCTAAGCTCCACCCATGCTTCGCCCAAATTGGGATCGATAGATCCCTGAACTCACTGGATATCAAGTTGAAGAAAGATATACAGGTAACCTGTTGAATATTTTGAAACTAATTTGACTATGGCAGCGACAGCGCCCAGTCAAATTAGTTACAAAATATTCAACAATATTAATTTAAATAGTAAAGTCATACAATTCGTACAACAACTCTTAGTCCGTCTTCAAATAAGCGTTCATGACGTACTTATCTATACCATTCATGACGCCATTGATTATGATGTCATCCTATGCGTCACATAGTCGATTATGACGTCATATGATGGATGATAAACGGTAACGGTCCATTTCGTGTCAAATTACTTTTAAACTATTCAACAGAATAGTCCTTATACCATCAAGAATGTTTTGTACCACGTGTGTATTGTCGAATTGGTTAGCTTAAAGCTCTCGTGTTCCATTAAATATAGACCCTTTTGCACGAGATATGATATGCCTGCTGATTTATGTTCAATTTACCCAGCATGCTATGCTACCCATCATGCAAGGCTACCCAGCATGCAATTTCCTGACTCCATAATCGTTGTAACTATTAGACGCCATATTCGTTTAGTCTATTGTCTGTATAGACGAGGATTTCTCAAACAAAACCAACCCGCCTGCACGTGCAAATAATCATTTGTCGTCCTGTTCTGGAAGCGTAAGCATGCATGTAGGACGTATTCATGGCAGTACATTCGACAGCCTGCATTTCAATACTGTTCAGCGCAAGTGTGTCAATTTTCAGAAATTTAGAGAAAGCTTTTATATATATTTTGACAATAACTAGCGTGAAAGTTGTTGCTATCAATGCCAGCAACAACATTCAGTAAAATTATTGTCAAAATAATTATTAGGTAATGCGATTACTAATTGTTACAGATTTGATACTAATTTGAAATTTTTGACTCTCGCTACGGATTTGAATATCAATTTGACTGTAAGTTGTTGCTTTCTTACTCTACACACGTGCCAATCAATATAATACTATTTAGGTAAAGTGAGCATAGGCATAAAAACGCTTTCTCGCCAAGAACGAATGATTAGCAAACAACGTGTATGTTTCGTTGACAGATTTGTGCATTTATTTGAAATGCATTGATCGAACGAACAGAAACGTACACTCGGTAGCAAGGCGAAACATTTCCTTCGTGCAGGCAACGTGTTTTCACTTCAAGAGTATACTTACCTCCCTAATACTTTTGATATTGCTAAATATTGGCTTTCACTCAATAAACACTCAGATTTAAAACAGTTAGGTGCCCCTACTGGGCAGGGAGTCAGAGCGTAGTCTGGCGGATGCCAGCCCCACCACCGCGCATGCGCAGACTAGCACTTCCTCTTTGCTAGATTATTGGCAAAGAGATCACACATGTTTTTTTGTTCTATAGCTTTTTCGCTCTCTTAAACTGTTTAAGTGGTGTTTGTTTGGAGTGTTAGTCACTTTTTTGGATGGCGGATAGGAATACGTCGCCACAGGAGGACGGAGGACCTTTAAATCAGGTGACTTCTAGTAAAATTAGCGAGTTTTCTTCCCGGTGTATTGTGTTTCCGGGACTCGCGTTTACCGTGATAAGCGCCTTAGTTAGTTGGTTTAGGTCAACTCGGTGCTACCTAGGACTAATTTCTCTTTCTGTTTCTGTCCACAGGTCTGTATGACGCTAGGTTGTGACGTCACAGTACCAGAGAATTAGTATTCTCTCCACCATGGTTCCATTTCCTACTAACACTGTTAGGTTATCTAACCAAATGAAAAATTATGCCCAGTGAGTTGGAGGCCTGGTATAAAGGTCTTCTCACTTTGCCCTCTTGTTCCAATTCCTTCCCCATGAGGTGGAGAGAGTTAAGAGGCGTGCAGATGGTGGAGTTTCCGGTTCGTCACGTTGGATGGTTTGTCTATACAAAGTGTCAGGTATCTAGTTATTGATAATGTGGTGATGTTAATTATTGTAAACAATCAAAGGGGAGATAATTAACATTTTTGCCAGTAAAGAGTTATCTATATGTATCTGATGGTTGTGTAGTCAACTTATCCATTCAGCATACAATTCGTCTTTGCACTTGGATGTTTTGTTGGGATCGAATTTTTCCTGTCACGGGATTAATGACGTCATAATCAGCTGGCTATGTATTTATTAGCAATTCAAGCGCTAGGCTGGTTTTTGATGTATATTGATCTTTATGATCGTTTTCCTTCTCCTTGAGTTGGATTGAGTTTCTAAGCTTAACTAGTTGCTCATACTCCTTGTCCTTTGCCCTGTTTCAGGGACCGGGTTGCGCGTCCTGTGGACGTTTTATGCATGTGAAGTTCTGGCCGCATCTGTGTTATCGATGTAGCCCTTGTGGTCCATTGATTAATTGTGACATATGTAAGCACTGGGGGGGCGAGTTAATGTCCGAATTCTTGTGCTGCTTACAGGCGACGGACAAGGTGGTAGTGGAGGAGAAGAAGAAGAAGCGGAAACGAGAGGTTGTAAGTGAGAAGGGTAAGGGGAAGGTCTCGTCCGCGGTGGATATGGAGACCTTCCGGACCGAGATGTTGGGAGAGATGAGGAGGACAATAAAAGATTTGGTTCCAGGGTTGCTTCGTGGCATGCTTCCTGGACCAGATCCTTTATTGTCCTCATCATCGGCTTCGGAGCAGGTAATCCCCGCCTCTGGATCGATTTTCCTTAGTCCGCTTCCGTTGTCCGACGATTCAGAGGTGGCCCCATTAGAGGGGGCGTTCCACGGCCCTGGCAGCAGGCTTATTGCCGCGCCGATAGGGGACCGTGGACGGTTGTCGCTGGAACCCGCTGGCTGCTTATCAGTCCAGGGGTATCCGCACGCCGCGGTGGCCAGTACCTCCTATGGCACCGTTCCTGGTCAGCCCGGGTTAGCTCTCTTTGCTGACCCGGGGTCTAATCTTTCTGACCAGGGTGATGAGGATTACCTGCTAGGGTCGCCGTCTGACGACGCGGACATGGATGAAGACGTTTGTGCACCCCTCGCGGGGAATACAGGCGCTTTTTTCCACGGTATTACTCACCCTGGAGTAAGGTCCGCGGTTCAGGTGGTGGCCCAGGGCGCTGCTGATGGCCAGCGGTACCGCATACCTCGGCTTGCCGAGAGTGTAGCTGGTGCTGGCCGGGCCCGTGGTAGGGCTATATATACCCCGCGCTCTACCGCGGTGCCTGCTCCTGGTCAAACCAGTGATATTCTCATGCCGGTGCTGTCAGGCCCGCATGTTTTCCCTGGCTTGCCAGGTGTATCAGCGTACCCGCCGTCAAGTACTGCTTGCGCTCAGGAGGAAGACGAAGGACCCCGTCTTGTAGAGCGCTCGCAGTTAGCCACGGAGGAGGATTGGTATGACGCTTGCCAGTGGTTGGTGAGCGTTAGGCCTGATCTGCCCGTGGAGCAGTCGGCTAGCCACCGTGTTCACACGCCGTGGTTAGCTGGGAAACCAACTGCTAACGCTATGCCTTCTCTGCCGCTGGCGGAGCATGTCGTTGACATGTTCAAGGCGGCGGAGGCGTCCATTAACACGAGTGGACGTCTCGCGAAGGCCCCTCGCGAGGTGGCCAGGCGTTGTCGCATCGTGCCCCTGGACTACCAGCGGTACGGTGTGGTACCCAAGCCCAGCGTGGATGACCGCGCGGCTTTGGGTGAGGATACGCGGCCAGGATCCCGTTCTGACGCGGGGGTCTTGTGCGCGAACGCGTTGCGTTCGGCGAATACCGCGTTGCGTGATGCGGAGGAGAGTGGGAGGGCTTCGATTGCCGCTCTGTCCCACGTCTCCCAGCTGTTACAGGGGGTAGTAACGGCATCCGCATCGCGCCAGCCAGGCCCGCTCGCGGTCCAGCGAACCATCCAGGATGGTATTAACCTGGCGCTGGACTGTATGACGCGGGCGGTGACCAGGAGTGTCAGGGCAAGACGCACATTTGCCCTGGACAATCTGTGCCCGTCTCAGGACCTGTATAATAGGCTACTCCGTACGCCTATGACGGGTCCTGGTCTTTTTGGAGGTGAGGGATGTCGCCACCTCCAGGAGACGGTCACCCTGGTGAATAACCAGAGGGCGCTGCGCGAACAGTTTGAGGTACTGCGTCGTGCTAACGTTCGCGCCGCGGCCCCTGCGTATCGTCCCCTGCAGGCTCGAGGTGGTGCTGGCCAAGTCAGAGGCCAGCCGCCGTCGCAGCGCCGGCCTCGGCCGCGTGCGATTCGGCCAGCAGTGAGGGGGGGCGCAGGCTCCTCAGCCGCCGTCAGCCAGGCAGCCGCCCGTGCACCGAGGTGCGCGCGGGGCGGGGCGGGTCGCGCGAGGATCTGGGCGTGGTTATCGTTCCTGACAGGGCGCTTACCGCGGTAAGGACCACGCCGGTGTGTATGGCGACGGAGACAGTGCCGCTCTTGCATGCCTTGTGTCCACCGCGGTCCCTAGGTGGACCGGTGGGAGGCCGGCTAGCCGACCACATGCAAGAGTGGGAACGGTTAACTCAGGACCGTTTAGTCTTGCGATGGCTTTCCGTGGGGTATCATCCAGAGTGGATGACAGGCCCGCCGTCGCGACTGTCTCTGGTGCCAGTCTGGACTCCCATTCCGAGAGATCCAGATCAAAGGTTGTGTATCGAGGAGGAGATAAATTCCCTCGTACAAAAAGGAGCTATTCAGCCGGCACAAAGGTGTCCGGGCTTCTATTCAACCCTGTTCTTGGTAACAAAACGCACCGGTGGGTGGAGACCGATTCTCAACCTCAAGCCATTGAACAAGTTCATCGAGACGCCCAGTTTCAAGATGGAAACGGTGCGCTCGGTGTTGGCGGGGTTGGAGAGGGGGATGTGGACGGCGTCGATAGATTTGAAGGACGCTTATTTCCACATCCCCATCCACAGGAGTTTCTGTCGCTTCCTGAGATTTGCATTCCAGGGCAGACAGTGGGAATTCAGGGTGTTGCCCTTCGGAATTTCCACGGCTCCTCGGGTTTTCACCCGTGTGGTTCTTGCGATCACAGCATACCTCCGCAGGAGAAGCATAGCTGTCCACACGTACATAGACGACTGGCTGTTGAAAGCGCACACCCGGGAAAGTTTGTCCGCCAATCTGGAGATTGTTTTGAAAATTCTCACAGACTTGGGCTGGATGATCAATTTCCCAAAATCAGAGCTGACTCCATCCCAGAAGTTTGTTTACCTGGGGATGTTCTTCGATCTGGAGACAGGATATGTTTATCCTACTCAGGAGAGAGTTCAAATACTCATCTCATTGATTCAGTCAGTGTGCGACAGTCGTCATGTCCTGGCACGGGTTTACTTGAGAATGCTGGGGTTGATGGTTTCGTTGGAACCAGTCATTCCTCAGGCCGCCTTACGCAGGCGGCCGATCCAGTTGTTTCTCATGACACAATGGACCCAGAGTACAGGTTCGCTGGACTCGAATGTGTCAGTGTTGGCGCCTCTGATTCACCACCTGCAATGGTGGTTGAATACAGAGAATCTCTTACCGGGGGTTTTGCTAACCCCTCCCCACCCTCAGGTGACTGTGTATACAGATGCATCGATGGAGGGCTGGGGAGCTTGCCTGGAAGAATCCACGATATCAGGGCTTTGGAATCTGGAACAGTCACAGGAACATATAAATCTACTGGAGCTAAGAGCAGTAGTCCTGGGCCTGGAACATTTCTTACAGAAAGTTCAGGGCAAGATTGTTCTTATTCGTTCAGACAACTCAACAGTTGTGACTTACATAAACCGCCAGGGCGGAACGAAGTCGCCCAGTCTCTGTATGATGACATGGAAACTGCTTTGTTGGTGTCTGGATCACCAGATTACCTTGAAAGCAGTTCATATTCCGGGAAGGTTAAACCTGCTAGCAGACTCATTGAGCCGAAGGATGAGTGTTTTACCCACGGAATGGCAACTAAATCAATGTGTGGCGGATCGTCTGTTCGACCATTGGGGGAAACCCAACATCGATTTGTTCGCAACGAAGAAGAATGCGAAGATGACGACGTACGTCTCTCCGATTCCGGATCCAAGCGCTTTCGCAACAGATGCGTTAGCTATCAGCTGGGGGAGAATGTATGCATACGCATTCCCTCCAGCAATCCTGATTCCAAAAATTCTTCAGAAAATCAGACAAGAGGAATGCCAAGTGCTTCTGATCGCCCCGGATTGGCCAAGCCGATCATGGTATACGGATCTGCTGGACCTTCTGGTCTGCAATCCGGTTCCTCTGCCTCTGATGGACGATATTATCTTCCAGGGCAAGGCCCTTCACAACAATCCGTCAATGTTCAGATTGACTGCATGGATGTTGTCAAGGAATCTAGAATTAAGGAGGGCTTTTCTGAGCAAGCAGCCATGTTTATGGCCAAAGCCAGGAGGGGGTCAACCTCCAGAGCATATAATTATAAAATCAACAGATTTGCAGAATGGTGCTCAAAAAGATGTATTGATCCAATGGATTCATCTATTCAAGTAGTAGCTGATTTCCTCTGTCACCTCTATGATGCCTATAGCCTCAAGCCTAACTCTATTGCTGGTTATAAGTCAGCATTAATGTCTGTTATTCCTTGCTTGGCTAAGAGGGGAAGTGATGAAGTAAATACATTGAATGTATTAATTAAAGGCATGGGCAATCTAAGACCAAGGAATCCTCCTGTGATTCCGTCTTGGAGTTTATCGCTAGTGCTTCAAGTACTAGGTGATAAGCCTTTTGAACCACTTAGTTCCATTTCTATGAAACTATTAACACTGAAGACTGTGTTTTTAATTGCTGCGGCCTCGGCTAGGCGTAGGAGTGAGATTCATGCCTTATCAGCCGAGGATGACCGTTTTGTGGTTTCAGGGGAAGGCCTTAAGCTGCTACCTAGGATTAATTTCTTGGCTAAAAATCAGTCGTTGAAATATCCAGGTCAACCTATTATTTTGCCTGCTTTAACTAGATATGATCCTAATTCTAAAGCATGGTGTCCCGTCCGGGCGCTGCGCCGGTACAAACAACGTACGGCGGCATGGCGCACCGACCAGTCAGCGTTATGGTTGTCATATATTGAACCCCATGGGAGGGCTTCTAAGGACACCATTTCCAGGTGGATTGTGGAATGCATTCAGTTTTGCCATAAATCCGCCACCGGGAAGCAGGTTGACGTGGCCAAGGCTCACAGTGTCCGCGGCGTAGTGACATCCACGGCCCTATTTAATGGGGTCCCTGTGGATGATATTATGTCGGTGGCTCAGTGGCACTGTGAGTCAAGTTTTACAGACCATTATCTCCGTGACACCTCTAATCCTCTCGCCTTGTCGGTTTTGAAAAAATAAATCGGTTTATATTTTTTGAGGTGATTTCCTCATTACTTATATATATCACAATTAATTTATGGAAACACCCACTTTTTTGGGCCTGCATCAGTCTTTACCGATGGGAAGATGATGTCAGCAGCCATTTCAACAAGGTCAGTCTTGTTCATGTGTTGTCCGTTGTTGATTGTATTGTCACGATTACCCGTTATTAATATGGTGATGGTTTGTGTATTTGTGTGGTTCATTGTTGAGAGTTACGAAAATGGAGCTTTTTCGTCTCTGTCCTGTAGTACATGGCACTTGTACGTAGAGAGCGTATAGGACATTGAGGTCAGTCGACTCTTCCTCCCAGGAAGGAGGGGGGGGGGGAGCGCATATGACATTCGGTCATCTCTCATACATCGGTCGTGTTATCCGATGATTAGTCAAATCCTGACTGTTTTTTCTTACAGTTTCAGAAGTTTAAGTGCCTTAAACGCAGAAAAGCGTATTGGGATGAGCTGGTCTTTTGACCTCGCCTCCCTCCCGCCAGATTCACTTTCGAATTCTGGCAATATCAAAAGTATTAGGGAGGTAAGTATACTCTTGAAGTGAAATAAACGAAATCTAGGATTTCTTTTTTCACGAGAGAGTTGATACTTACCTCCCTAGATACGGACCCGGCCTCTCCACCCCACAGAGGCTCGGTCTTCAGGCTCTTAATAGTTGCATGTGTGTCAGCCAA
>CM067371.1:27103648-27148648 GCA_034401795.1 Chaetoderma sp. LZ-2023a
TCAAACGAATCTTTTCACATATGCTTGAAATGGCCTGATCCAGCACATGTATGGGTGTGTATTCACGCGCTGCGTTTATGCAATGAACCTTTCCAGTTTTCCCATTCAACATATGCCGTCATAATCGACTACGTGACGTGTAGGATGACGTCATAATCAATTATGGCATGAATGACTCTATTTAGTCCAACTTAAACGCTTAATAGTCCGACAAGTTACACAAATTGTATGTCTTCACTATTTAATAAACATTTTGTTGAATATTTTGAAACTAATTTGACTGGGTGCTGATGTTGCCGTAGGCAGCGACAACACCAAGTAAAATTAGTTTCAAAATACTCAAGAGCTTACCTGTATTGTTTTCTGGAGATTGATAGTCGGGAGTTCAGGAATCGATCGATCCCAACATGAGCGAGCTGTGGGTGGAGCTTAGCTAGAGATGGGCGGGACATAGCTAAAACTGGAAAGATCCATTGAGAAGCATGTACGGATGTGTATTCACGCCCTGTGTTCGTGCAATTATATGTGCGTGCGCACGTCTGTATGCACCTACCTTCGTCTGCCTGTCCCATTGCAATGATGGCAGACCCGATGATGGTGATGGCCGTCCTCATAGTACGTCTCCTCTCCACTTCCATGGCAAGTGTGACAGGAAGTCTGTGTGCGAGAAATAGCAAACGACACCGAGTAAAATAGCTTCTCAAACCCGTTGTCACTTCGTATCAAATCTATCACACTCGCTTAGTAAGATCTCATATGAATCTCACTAAATCTCGTTTCAAACAAGATCCTGCTATGATAGGAAATGGCAATTCAATATGTTATAGTGAGTAAAACAAAATATTACGAATATTTATTTTTTTAATTCAAAATCTCATTTAGCCCATCCAGCTGTCGCAAATTAGTTTGGAAATATTCCACATAATATTTCTTAATTTACAAACAAATTATCGTTTCTGGTTTGTCATGGATAAAGGGCTAATCCTCAGATGTCAGCTCTCCAGATACCATTTATTGACCCTCACCATAGTCAGGTAAACGGGATATAGTCAATGCTAATATTCAAGATTTTGGGGACAAATGTAGCCACAATAAGGAACTATAATCTACTAATTTCACACTATGTTTCGTAATCTTCTCCCCTACAATTAGCAAGTTTGATTGATCTATTGGTTGGTATATACTGCCATAAACGGCTGGCCATTTTAAGCAGATTCCTGCAACGATCTACCATTATTTTAAGAGTGTAAATTTACAGACGCTAACTAACATAGCGTCGTCATCAGTTTATGTGCAACCTTAGCGCAGTGAGTGCAAAAATACAAATATGGCGCCCAGATTGTTTCATAGGAAGTGTTCAGCACACTTTACAGGCAATAGTCCAAATACTAAATTTAAATATGAAGAGTTTTCTCAAGATTCAACACCATTTCAACGAAATGCTTCATAATCCTCCAATTGCAAACATTGGAGAGGCAACCTATGTAGGTCCTTACAATAGAAATGGAATAATTTGATCAGACTTATTGTCTATATATTGTCATAATTTGCGTGCGTGTGCACTTATGTAATATTGGGGTATAAATTCTTCCATTGGAACGAAGTTACGCTAAAGCAAAATTATAATACTCACGCCCCCATCGCCCAAACAGTGGTGACATCTTACTCTCCCGAGAGCTGCGCATTGGTGACACGGCTAAAACAAGAGAATATGGACGATACCGGGAAACAAACAGCCACATTATGAATATCAAAATGTGGCCATTAATGGAATGTGGCTGTTTAAGACAAGTTGGTTAGTTGCCATGAGCAATGCCTATGTCGAGAACAAGTAAGTTGTCCATCTCTTGATAACTCAGCTTACTGGGCCGATACCAAGACGGTGACGGGCCAGAATTGGCCAAGTAAGCTGCGTTATCTGTGTATATACAGACGAAAAAATATATGCTCGTTTGGAACATTGGACCAGAGAGAATGGAAAGAACTTTCATACGACCTTTTATCAATTCGTCCGTTCATTCACCATGCGTCTTAACAGAGATATGTAAATCATTACAGATTTTGCTCTTTTATTATTAATATTGAAGCTAATTAATGAAACTTCATAGGTAGGTTTATTATGTGGCTTGGAATTCCGATGTTATGGTGTAAGTCAGTCCGACTATCCGCTTGTTATGGACGGATAGACTGGTGGACAAATGGAGGAATCCAGTTTTAGCTATGCCCCGCCCCTCTCTAACCAGGCTCCACCCGCGCTTTGACCGTGTTGAGATCGATCGATCGACTCCTACACTCGCGGAATCTCAATTTCCCAAAAAAATATACAGGTAAGCTGTTCAATATTTTGAAACTAGTTTGACTGACATCAACATCGTCCGGTCAAATTAGTTTCAAAACAGTCAACGGCATGTTTATTAAATAGTAAAGACATATATTTCATACAACCTGTCGTACTATTACGCATTTAAGACGGACTAAATCGGATCATTCATGCCGTAATTGATTATGGCGTCAGTCTACACGTCACGTAGTTGCTTATGACGTCGTATGATTGACTGAGAAACTGGATTCATCAATTGGCCTAAGTTGTAATAGGCTTCTTGTAAGGCCTATAATCAACATTCACGTGAAATTTCAATTGTCTCCTCTTAATGGGTATTGGCTCCGGTATTGGTAAAGTACTGGCCCTATCTGGCCAGTACTGGACCAATACTGGGCCACTACTCAATACATGGGTTGTCAGGAAAACATATGGAAATGTTTTGTATCAGTATTGCTGATGTACCTAAAATCATGTTCTTGCGTCCTTTCTTATCTACATATGCAACCCGAGTCTGTTCCGCTCGGAACCGGCTCTATCACAGTTATCTGGGCAGATATAGCTGCCTTATGGCTAAAGACGATAGCCACTGGGAAAAAAATCCAGAGCAACAAGTCGCTAACAATATGTTGGTTCCATTACGCATTGACTAACAACTTGTTGCCGGAACGAATCGGGTGAAAAAGTTGGTTGAAAATAAAGCAGTATTCTATTTTCCAGGTGATTTTTGTTGGAACCAACTGCTTTGGTAAGGTGTGACACACGAATCAACTTGATGCTAGCGATGTGTTGTACGCTATCTTTGGCCTGTGGGCAGTGGCATTTACCTTTACTGATGCAGTATGTGGAACCTCCGTTTCAACCTTTTTGTCCTCAAACATGTTTGGCGGGACCATCTGTATATCCCAAGGACCGGGAGCAGGTCCATTCTGGGGGCCATCCACGGGCTGGCCTGCAACCAATTAAAAGTGTCCTTTTTTTAATTAACATAATTAATTACGTAATACTTCACTAGAATGGCTGGTAGTAAATTGTAAAACTAGACCACTCAGAAATTGCAGACTTTCAGCATTCTGAATATTGTAGATTGTGTCGCCCCACCGAAAGTTTGGGAATTATTCTGGCCTTGCGCTAACATGGAACCAGTAGGCCTAATTTCCGAGACACAGTCCCACTTAAGTAATAAAGACTAGGCTCTCAGCAAACGATGAAAAAAACACTAATTTAAAGGAATATCCTTACCTATGCTCTGATTTTACGCGAATCGTGTCAAAGTTATATTGAAAACAGAATATGTTGTTATTTCGTATCTTAGGCAAATCTGAAGGTTTTCAGGAAATTTCCATTGAATACGAATTTGATCTCGATCCGGTTCATTTTAGTCCGGATCATAATTAAATGTGGGTAATTCTATTTATAGAACATTCCATGTTAAGAATCTGAGAAAACTCGGGTTAAAAGATTCTGAAAATCAGCCTCGGAGTTATAGACAAACAAGCTAGTAAACAGAAATACCAAAAATGCAATAATAGCCTTTTCCACAACGGAACGAGAGTGATCAATTCAACATACCAACAAATGGTTCCCACGTCCATCCCGTCTGACGGGATTCACCGTACGTCTCCAGCGTGTACTGAGGAAGAAAGTATATATATCATACATTACAACAATCGAATCTCTGATCTGTCACTCAAGTATCTGGCGTCATAATCAAATTTCAATTTTCGACAATATAGCGATAGTAAACTTGGACACATGCTTCCCTATATCAGGTAGATTGCCCACAATGGTATTGATGTCATGAAGTCAAAGTTCAAGGTCACTGTGATCGTGGTAAAACTATTGTTTTTGCGCTAAGCTTTTGGTTTAGTTCAACATATTGTCTTATATCTCGGCATAGTTTAAGCCTATTGGGAATAAACTTACTCACGTGCTTCCTTATCTCAAGGGAATTGAGAGCAACGATATTGAGGTGATGAGGTCAACGAGCAAGGTCATTGTGACCTTAGTATAAAACTCTTTTTTCGGCTAAGATTTTGGTTTATATCGTGGTATATCCCTGGATTGGATCACCCTTTTGGGACTAAATCTGGATATTACCCCGTGTATCAAAGGGATGGAGAGATTGGATATTGTGGTCAAATATCAAGGTCATCGTGACCATGGTATAAAAGAATTGTTTCTGGTTTAGTTTTTGGTTTTGTTCAACATATCGGCTTATGTCTCAGGATTGTTTCAGCCAATTGTGACTAAACTTACACACATGTTACATACATCAACCGGATGCAGTACGCTCCTACTGAGGACATGAGGTCAAAGGTCAAGGTCATCGTGACCATGGTATAAAAGAATTGTTTCTGGTTTAGTTTATGGTTTTGTTCAACATATCGGCTTATGTCTCAGGATTGGTTCAGCCTATTGTGACTAAACTTACACACATGTTTACATACATCAACCGGATGCAGTACGCTCCTACTGAGGACATGAGGTCAAAGGTCAAGGCCACTGTGACCTTGGTATAAAACCCAATACTTTTCGTTTAAGTTTTTGGCTTAACTCAACATTTTATCATATAGCTCAGGATTGGTTCACCCTACTTGAATTTAGCTTGGTCACACGTTTACCAATATAATGTGGATGAAACACGATGATATTGAGGTCAAAGTTTAATGTAACATTTGCATAAAATGCAGACTTTAATATTTAAGTTCTTCCGCTTAGTTCATCTGCCATTTATTCCAGAATTGACCACGCTATTGGAACTAAGCACAGTCATTGTGATCTAGATACAAATCTAGATTTGCATTTGGGATTGCAAAATGTCAAAATGTTCCCAATATCTCGCCATTGTAGCGCTGATGTTGTGTTTGCTATGCCCATCAAAATATCTCTCATAGGGTGGGTTGAGGGGCAGCGCAGACTCAGATTACATAATTATTAACTCGACAGACGCTGAAATAACAGGCGCAAAATACCATGACAGGTAACTTGTTGAATATTTTGGAATTAATGACATTGAAATCCTCTCTTGTCGTATCTAGGCATACTCACGTGGAAGGCACTGGTGGACTTCAAGTCGGTGAACGCTAGCTGTTGCGCAGCACCCTTCCCGTAACAGCAATTCTCGGAGATAAATTTCATCAACGCATCTCTGGCCTCCTCATCAGTGATGTTCGGAGCACTAGAAAGATGCACACGCGTACGGACGTTTTAACCTTGAAATTTAATTTCTGTGAATTCACGATTTAAATTATATAAATCGATTCCAAAATGCGTACAAAGTGGGCGGAGCTTAGCCACCCATGGGCGGGGCATAGTTAGAAATGGATCCCTTGATAATAAGTAGAAGCTGTCCCAGATAACGAAGTTTACTGGGCTGATGCTGGGCCGATGCTGTGCCGATACGTTCAGTATCGTCGCGGTATTGGCCCAGCATCGGCCCAGTAAGCTGCGTTATTAGGATGTTCCTCTCGCATCGCATATGGCGATCAAAGAGATATCTTTATTATATTATTGTTGAAAGATTCTATAATTCCGAATATTAATTGTTAACATCACTGTTTGGAACATAACACAGTAGAGTATAAATAAATGACAGTATCTCTGATTGATTGATATATAAATTATTTACTTTTGGAAGTCTCTGCGTTCCGGCGCCGGCTCTCGTTGAGACGGATCAAATGTTGGTGGGGGCAAAGTTGCTGTTAAGAAAAATAGAATAGGAAAATAGCAAATTAACTTTCACCAATTCAGGGAACTACTAAATTATAGGGCATAAGAGTTATAATGTTGACGTGTAGCGGCAGTGTACAGTGTGTCGTTATACCGGTTGTGGACAACGGCTTGGGACGATACCAATAAAGTGACTTGGGTCATATATTAGTTTACCAATGTAGTATGTTATTATCGTGAATACCGGTTTTAAACAATCAAACCGGTTTTAAACTATCATGCCGGTTTTAAACTATTATAACGGCGATCGGGTATCAACGTGAGATCTTGCGAGACACAAATGTGAAGACGAGTAAACATATGATGATGATGATGATGATGATGATGATGATGATGATGATGATGATGATGATATCTGAACACAATACATGGGACATTCAGCTGACAAACAATTGTTAACAATAGTCGATTATTTGCCATTTAAAATCTTCAATTTTCGAACTCTAAACCGAAATAATGTGTTCGACTGACAAATAGTAAAACATAGTTCACCATACTTTATCAATCGAACGTACTCCAAGTTATCTATTTAGTGAGTAATATAACAATCAATGGGCATTGACTAATTTGAGTTAGCCTACATAGTATCGTATTTGATACTGAACGACACTAGCTATATCTGCACATAGATTATCTAGTACACGCATTAGTCAGATATGTAAGTTATATTTCCACATACATCATAGTTACCGGTTACCCGTCACTGAGAAGATGCATTAACTGACTACATTCCCCGTGGGGGTTTACTCTGGACCTGTTGAATATTTTGAAAACGCCACCAACAACTTTCAGTCAAATTGTTTTCAAAGTATTCAGCAGGCCTAGAGTTATTGCCCATTGAAATTATTACCTGGTGGCTTGCAGCAGTAAAACAGTTAATATAGGAAACCTGATAAAGCTCGAGGTGACTAGCTTGGCCATACATCAAAGTCCAAAATTATCTTATTTCAAACATCGATACAATAATGAACGATATACAGGTATATCAGTGGCGTTTCTAAGAATTTTTATTCAGAGCAGGCAAAATGATGATAAAATTATTTGATACAATTTGAAGGAAGAAAGAATCTTTTGAAAGAAATTCAGATGTTCTGAGAATCTATTTAGCCATTATGTTAGAGAAACAATTGAAAATTAGACATCCTGAGAAGCTTTGAACTTCTGGAGAAATAATCGGAGCGACGAGTACCGATAACTTCCCAAATAAATTCCCCCAAAGTTTCCTCAAGAGGGTAAACTCATTTGCTATCCTGGGATGGTGTAGGGAGAGGGGGGGGGGGAAGTAGAAAGTACTCAGCACTATCCACAATTTCTAGATTGACGAACCTGGTGGTTTAGTCAAAGATGTCATATCTTTGCGAGCCGGGTGGGTGGGGAAAATACCGCAATTTAGTGAACGATCTTGTCATCAGTCGCTGTTGTGGTCGTTGTCGCAATGGACCTTTCCAGTTTACTCATCCATCATATGACGTCATCATAATAAACTATGTGACGTTTATGATGACGTCATAATTAACGACGCCATGAATGACGTGGATAAGTACGTCACGAAAGCATAATTGGTAACAGACATTGTATGTCTTTACTTAACTTCACTCTTTAATAAACATTCTGTTGAATATTTTGAATATTGGTAGTTTTAAAATATTCAACAGCTTACCTGTATAGTTTTATGGAAATTGATAGTCAGGGTGTTCGGAGATCGATCGATCCGAACACGGGCGAAGCGTGTGTGGAGCTTAGTTAGAGATAGGTGGGGCATAACTAAAACTGGAAGGGTACATTACTAGGACAATGGCAGTGACAATAACTTACATCCTTGCATGCCGACATTCTCATAGCCCTGTACAGCTTCCATGGTGTCTGCAGTAGGAGCTGTCCCCTCTGGAACTGGCCCTCCTGTGATAGAAAACAGGGCGAAATGAAATCTTTGTAATTTAGTCTTACCACAACGTCCTTTTCAAATTATTAATTTCAAACTCATGCCCTTGACACTCAAATCCAAATTCAAATCTATGTCAAATGTCTGTCTTTTCGAATCTACTCAGATATATGTATATATCCTTTAGCTTCAGACCATAGTGTCTGCAAATTTCTGAAGTTTTCTTGGTATTTTGTTGTTGTTGTTGTTGTTGTTGTTGTTGTTGTTGTTGTTATTGTTGTTGTTGTTGTTGTTGTTATTTTGGTGGTGGTGGTGGTGGTGGTGGTGGTGGTGGTGGTGGTGGTGGTGGTGGTGGTGGTGGTGGTGGTGGTGGTGGTTGTAGTTGTGGTTGTGGTAGTAGTAGTAGTAGTAGTAGTAGTAGTAGTAGTAGTAGTAGTTTATATATATATATCTGAGTAGATTCGAAAAGACAGAGATTTGACATAGATTTGAATTTGGATTTGAGTGTCAAGGGCATGAGTTTGAAATTAATAATTTGAAAAGGACGTTGTGGTAAGACTAAATTACAAAGATTTCATTTCCTTTAGCTTCAGACCATAGTGGCAAAAGATGGTGGTTCTTTAAGACTGGTTGTCTTACGACCACCTGTCTTAAAGAATCACTATCTTTTGGCGCCAAAAATGCGGATGGTTTCTAGGGTTAGTTTGATTGTCTTTGTTTCAATTAATTTTGGACAATATCTCTAAAACCGTTTGGTAAATCTGGATGAATCTTCATATATAGATGAAATTTTTGTATTCATTTCATCAGGTATTGGAATGTATGTCAACATCTAGAATGTGTAAAAGTACTGGTAGAAATCAGTGACTTACCAACAGCGGCAGGCTGTGGTGGTGCTGGCTGACTGAAATAATAATAATAATAATAATAATAATAAAAATAATAATAATAATAATAATAATAAATAAATATATAAAATGAGTGAATATGTACATAAGTATATGCATAGTATCTCTATCCAAAAGAATTAACATGATGTAGCGGAGATGACCCAACTGTTAGGCTATTTGCAAGCCATGTGTCGAATCGAGTACGCATATTAATGTAGAACATCGAGAAGAATATACCATTCCACTTTATCCATCCATCATATGCGTCATAGTTAACTACGTAACGTGTACAATGACATCATAATCAATGGCGTTATTATGACGTCATGAATGACGTACATAAGCACATCACGAACGCATAATTGAAGACGGACTATGCGTTGTTGTACGAATTGTATGTCTTTTATTATTTAATAAATATTCTGTGGAATATTTTGAAACTAATTTGACAGGTCAAATTAGTTTCAAAATATTTAACAGCTTATCTGTTTAGTTTTCTGGAAATTGATAGTCAGGGAGTTGAGGCATCGATCGATCCCAACACGAGCGAGGTGTGGGTGGAGCTTAGCTAGAGGTGGGCGGGCCTAGCAAAAACTGTAAAAGTCCATTAATCATATCTTGTGAAATATCTTTCATTGCGAGATCAGATTTCGTGCATGTTCATGGCGGATATAATATCGTCCACAACTAAAATTGGAGAGTTGAACACGTTTTACTTGTTATTTAAGATTTCGCCAAATCAACATCAAATAAAGATGTTAATATTTGTATATCTTATTAAGATAACTACATGATGATGGTAATGTAAGTATGGTTGTGTAGGGTAACAACTTTGCTGAGACTTTGCTCGCGACGGTAACAGTACGAAGATTAAGAAAACTTACTCAAATGTAACATCTTTGTCAGGGAAAGCTAACAATGGGCCTACTCACATCGAAAGTGTTCTGTATTTAGATTAAGAGCTTCTGCTCTGAAAGCCTACAGTAATTAGATCAATGCCTCATTTAGAGAAGTTTACAGCAGGATACTGTGCTTAAGGTAAACTGCATGAGAAGCCTACAGTACTGTGATCAAGGTAAACTGCATGAGAAGCCTACAGTACTGTAATCAAGTTAAACTGCATGAGAAGCCTACAGTACTGTGATCAGGTTAAACTACTGGAGAAGCCGGCAGTACTGTGATCAAGTTAAACTACTGGAGAAGCCGGCAGTACTGTGATCAAGTTAAACTACTGGAGAAGCCGGAAGTACTGTGATCAAGTTAAACTGCTGGAGAAGCCGGCAGTACTGTGATCAAGTTAAACTGCTGGAGAAGCCGGCAGTACTGTGATCAAGTTAAACTACTGGAGAAGCCGGCAGTACTGTGATCAAGTTAAACTACTGGAGAAGCCGGCAGTACTGTGATCAAGTTAAACTACTGGAGAAGCCGGCAGTACTGTGATCAAGTTAAACTGCTGGAGAAGCCGGAAGTACTGTGATCAAGTTAAACTGCTGGGGAAGACTACATGACTATGATCAAGTTAAACTGCTGGAGAAGCCTGCAGTACTGTGATAAAGTTAAACTGCTGGATAAGCCGGCAGTACTGTGATCAAGTTAAACTGTTGGAGAAGCTGGCAGTACTGTGATCAAGTTAAACTGTTGGAGAAGCCTACAGTACTGTGAGCAAGGTAAACTGCATCAGAAGCCTACAGTACTGTGATCAAGGTAAACTGCGGGGGAAGACTACATGACTATGATCAAGTTAAGCTGCTGGAGAAGCCGGCAGTACTGTGATCAAGTTAAACTGCTGGAGAAGCGGCAGTACTCTGATCAAGTTAAACTGGTAGGGACGCCTACAGGACTATGATCAAGGTAAACTGCTGGAGAAGCCTACAGTACTGTGATCAAGGCAGACTGCTGGAGAAGCCTACAGTATTATGATCAATTTAAACTGCTGGAGAAGCCTACAGTACTGTGATCAAGGTAAACTGTTGGGGAAGCCTACAGTACTGTGATCAAGGCAGACTGCTGGAGAAGCTTACAGTATTATGATCAAGGTACACTGCTGGGGAACCCTACATGACTATGATCAAGTTAAACTGTTGGGGAAGCCGGCAGTACTGTGATCAAGTTAAACTGCTGGAGAAGCCAGCAGTACTGTGATCAAGGTAAACTGCAGGAGAAGCCTACAGTACTGTGATCAAGGTAAACTGCTGGGGAAGCCTACAGTACTGTGATCACGGTAAACTGCAGGAGAAGCCTACAGTACTATGATCAATTTAAACTGCTGGAGAAGCCTACAGTACTGTGATCAAGGTAAACTGTTGGGGAAGGCCGAAGTACTGTGATCAGGGTAAACTGTTGGGGAAGCCTACAGTACTGTGATCAAGGCAGACTGCTGGAGAAGCTTACAGTATTATGATCAAGGTACACTGCTGGGGAACCCTACATGACTATGATCAGGTTAAACTGTTGGTGAAGCCGGCAGTACTGTGATCAAGTTAAACTGCTGGAGAAGCCAGCAGTACTGTGATCAAGGTAAACTGCTGGAGAAGCCTACAGTACTGTGATCAAGGTAAACTGTTCGGGAAGCCTACAGTACTATGAGCAAGGTAAACTGTTCGGGAAGTCTACAGTACTATGATCAAGGTAAACTGTTGAGGAAGCCTACAGTACTATGATCAAGGCAAACTGCTGGGGAAGCCTACAGTACTGTGATCAAGGTAAACTGCCGGGGGAAGCCTACAGTACTGTGATCAAGGCAAACTGCCGGGGAAGCCTACAGTACTGTGATCAAGGCAAACTTCCAGGCAAGCATACAGTACTGTGATCAAGGTAAATTGCTGGCGAAATGTGCAGTACTATGATCAAGGTAAACTGCCAGAGAAGCCCGGCGTACTGTGATCAAGGCAGACTGCTGGAGAAGCCCGCATCACTGAGATCAAGGTACACTAACAGGGAAGCCTACAGTACTGCGATCAAGGTAAACTAGCAGGGAAGCCTACAGTATTGTGATTAAGGCAAACTGCTGGGCCCCCTACAGTACTGTGATAAATTAAACTGGCAGGGAAGCCTACAGTACTGTGACCAATTTAAACTACCGGGGAAGTCTACGGTATTGTGATCAAGGTAAACTGCTGGCGAAATTTGCTTTACTGCGATCAAGGTAAACTGCTGGAAAGACTGTGATCAGGGTAAACTGACAGGGAAGCCTACAGTGCTGTGATCAAGGCAGACTCCTGGGAAAGTCAACAGCACTGTGATCAAGGTAAACTGCTGGGGAAGCCTCCATTATTGTGGTCAAGGTAAACTGCTAGGGGAAGCCTACAGAACTGTGATCAAGGCAAACTGCTAGGGGAAGCCTACAGCATTGTGATCAAGGCGCACTGCCGAGGGAAGCGTACAGTATTGTGATCAAAGGAAACGGCTGGGGAAGCCTGCAGTTCTGTGATCAAGGTAAATTGCTGCAGTAGGGGAGATCAACAGATTCTCTTAAGGAAGCCTACATTACCTAGATAAAGCGATTCTACTAGGTGAGTCCGAGCCACTCTTACTTTACATGATAAGATTCTGTGGTGAATGACTAGAGGAATCACATGCTGAGACTCAGTTTACAATAGTTACATCAAGGGATCTGTAAGTGGAGCTTACTATGCTGAGATCAGGAATCTCTGCTTAGGATGTATGGTGTAGTCATGCCTTAAATGGGAGGGGCAAGGTAGAAATTGGCGAGAATTGCTAGAAATTGGAGAGGAGTGTCTAGGAATGGGCGGGGCATCTCTAATAATTGGTGGGGCGTGGCTAGAAATAGATCTTCCGCTGGGCAAAAAACGTACGTATTTAAAAATTTCATTATCAATACATGGGATTAGATGAAAAGAGAGGATACAAGTAAACCCTGGAAAATTGATTGTTTACGCTTTGCATAACCTTTAGCATAAGCTAGGCATTGCCTGAGAAGTCAATTAATAGTAAATCCAGGATTATTGATTTTCCTTGATGAGTAGCATCTTTAGTGGTACTGTTTGCTTGGTAATACCATGGCATGAGACATGACGATCAAATCTTTCGACCAATCAGAATTGACGACGTCCACTGGTAAAAGCGTCGGTGCTATTAAAGCGGTAAATCTTGCTATAACAGTGCTGCACGCCATACTATCCGTATGGTAATGGTGATCTTCCCCATCCCTTTTTAAGCCTGAATATATCTGAGCATCTTTTCATGCGACAAGCTGCTGGATTTCCAGCGTACACCAAATTACAGCTTGGAAATCCAGCAGCTCGTTGCATGAAAAGATGCTCAGATATATTCAGGCTTAAAAAGAGACTGTGTTTTCGGGTGTCCTTTTTAACAATTCAATTTCATAATCAGGTGGGAGGGAGGTGGAGAGAGAGAGAGAGAGAGATAGAGAGAGAGAGAGAGAGAGAGAGAGAGAGAGAGAGAGAGGAGAGAGAGAGAGAGAGAGAGCGAGAGAGAGAGAGAGCGCGAGAGAGAGAGAGAGGGCCTGACGTGCACCTAAATTACCAGCCCCCCCAACCCCACCCCGCCCCGGCGTTACCTGTTCATCCTTTACCCTCTTTGAGAGCCCATTGCTAGGGGACAAAAAGACCATTCAATATTTGACTCCTCACTCCACAAAGTTGTGCGACACATAGGAATACCCTCCTTTTTCAAACACCAACATTATGTCATTTAGAAATTCCCCTTAGCGGGGACGGGCGATAGTGGCAGAATTAATTATATAAATAGAAAAATAAAGACAATAGGAACACCCTCCCTTTTCTCCTTATGTCCTATATTGGGCACCACAAAATAAATCATTGGGAAACTGCTCCTGACGTCATTCATATATAGGGTATAAAAAATAAAAAAAATACGTCTTTGGGGAACACCCACAACACCAAAATTGGTCAACCCACCTCCTCAATCTACCTCCCCACCTCACTCTACCTCCTCAAATTTGGTATATTATGCCGCAGTATCTACTCCTAACACCAACACCACTAGTATATTACCATCACAAGTCACCATCTCCAGCACCACCACTAGGCACACGAGAGAGAGAGAGAGAGAGAGAGAGAGAGAGAGAGAGAGAGAGAGAGAGAGAGAGAGAGAGAGAGAGAGAGAGAGTTACCTCATCGTGAAGCGCTTTCTTATTTCAAGCAGCAAGGAAGTTCAACGTCAATCCGGTCCTATATGACAAACGATCCTTCCATGTAGCGTCAATAAATCGTCAACGAGTCCACACCACCTGCTAACACTAGGCCAGAACAAATGCAATAAGCTACCTGTTACGACGAGGGGCGTGTGAATAGAAAGTGACGTCGAGAGATGACACGTTAAAATTATCTCCTATAAATTATCTTACAAAAGTCCAGAGAGCAAAATCTCATGTCTCAGCAAGTTTCAGGTTAAATAGTTTCAAACCCTATCAGGCGACCGCCTTAGTGAACACAAATCCAGTGACGACGAAGACATCGGTGGTTATCTTAACTGTCCGACTGCTGCAAGCCACCGGACAATAATTTCAATGAGAATTAACTCTGGACGGCAGAATATTTTGAAAACAATTTGACTGAAAGTTGTTAGTGGCTTAGGCACCAACAACTTTCAGCAAATTGTTTTCAAAATATTCAACATATCCATATTTAGGTCCACATGGAAGAAGTAATCTGGCGAAATTCAACAGGAAAGCAAAGAAGAAATGGCACATGTCCGTTGGAAGCTCGCGAGACGGTGGTTCTTACCCCTACCTCAACCTATCTTAAAGAACCGCCATCTTGTGGTCCAAAAATCCAGGTGGTTTCATAGGAGAGCTTAATATATGCTCTGTTATCAAATGTGCTACAATCAGCGTTTCAGTTCTTGCTAAAAATCTGTGCTCATTAAGCCGTGTCTTCGGCTCGAGCTATTTATTACAGGATAGATTTCCGCTCATATCAAATTCTGTTGAATGACTATTTTTTAGTGTCGCGAAACGAATCCACCCAGTGTGGTATAGTACTATAGGTACACCAAAAAGTTATTTAGCAGACATCTTGCACTAGCAAATATTTTCAGATTATTTCTGTGAATTGTCGCAGATATAGGCAGTTTTCTCTATAAATCCCTCCCTTCAGAGCTTTGTGTAATGTACTAAAGGCATTTCCTTCACTTTGAGCAGGCTCTTACTGATTTTATCTGGCATTATTGCCTGTGCGAATGTAGGCTAACGTGTCCTGAGTCAGCTCATTAGATGAGGTTTCTGCAATACTGAATCGATGGATTGCAATTAACTCAGAACTTGTTATTTCTCTTAAACTATTTGACACAGCTAGCACTTCGTGATATACATGTATTAAGTTCCACTGCCCTACAAATTGTTTCGGCCTGTTATTTCCAATGACGACTGCACTAATCTTTGAAGGCCGATTGATTGCCTGATCTAAACACATGTCAGGAGCAACTGTAGATGGGTTGTTGAACGTTTCGCTACAAATCCTCCTGCTTCAAACATCTAATGAACATATCGGCAAGTAATTGATAAATTGTTCATATTCTCGAGATATAGAGATCACCACCTCACATAATTGTTTGAGTCAAACAATGCAAATAGATTCAAAGACTCCTGAACACAATCTATATGCAGTTCCCACAGCCACTCTCTGTCAGCTCTAACAAGGTTTCATACCAGTCCAACAGTCTTTATAAAATAGTCCCAATATCCAAATATGTTAGTCTTGACACATCCATTTTTCCTAAATTCCTCAAAGTCTGTAAGCATAGTCTGTGAGGATTCTTCAAATATGTTCTTAAGATCTCAACTTAAACATTGGCCCTTCACAGACACACTTTGTTCCAATTGACGGAGTATATCCAGGACCTCTTTATATTTGTCAACATTATACAATTGGAAGAACTCAACTAACTGTATTTGCATTGTTCTTGGGAGCAAAGTCAAGCCTGTCAAAGAGCGCTCATAATCTGAACCACCTATCATTTGTTGCACAACATTTGTCCCAAAGACAAGGTTCTGAATTCAAATGTTTCTACCCCACCTCCACGCAAGTATTTACCAATTACGCCAAGGAGGATTTTGATCAAATGGAAGTTTTTCATGGAAAGAACCAAGTCTATGACCTGCTGAGGATTCCACAGAAGCATTTCTCGAGCAACCTTATAAACACTTTAGATTAGTAGTTGTGTCTGGTGAAGTCCATTGCAATTGTTCTTACAATTCATCAACGTGGTAAACACTATGGGGCATTCTGTGACAAGAAATCATAACACTGTGAGCAAGCCTACTATCTTCACGTTTAGTATCTCATTGCTGATTAGAGAATTGAATGCACTCCAAGATGGAATTGTTTGACATTCACATTCTGCACTGACGTATCCCTCTTCAATGACGTTTAGACATAGTGTCCTTGAGCTTTACTTCTTTTTAATAGACTCTTCTTGATGGTACATGCCATCTGAAACCACACAATCTGGAGGAATATCAGCCCTTTTGGAACTCTTGTTATACGCCATTCGCAATTGACATGGACGGACCCCTGCCTCATCCATAACAGTGAAAACAAAAGAAATATGTGTTACAAAATCATAAGTAATTGTCAATATACGACTGAGATGTCAAATTCTTAAATTCAAGTATATTTTACGTAGGTAATAACTGATGTTCATTTTTTGAAATAATGTTACTCAAAGCTGGTGTACTAATTTTAATTTTCTCAGATTGCAAGCATGGCATTTTACAACGTTGAACATGAACGCCTAAAGATGGATAGCTATTGAACGTGGTGTGGGCAGACAGCGTGTTTCATCATATTTCTAGCAGTATATCATTCCTAATGTACTGCTGATAATACTAACACAAAACAAACATGGGTAATCTTCTGTGAACGAGTTCATATGACATGGTTATACAGATTAGTTCCATGTAGCTGGTGCTTATGAAACGTCAGCACTTATATCATGTTATTCATTTTAGTAAGCGCCAGTACTTTCAATGCTGAATAATCAATATAAAGATGTTTATTTCTTGCTAATTGATTCATCGATGAAATAAAAAACTTTTATGGCTTTGGTTAATTATTTTCGAATTTGGAGGTTCGTGTACACACTAAGGCTCGTTATTTTTATGAGAGATTATGAAATATTGAGTTTTATAATTTTTGGCAAATCAAAAATAATGGGGAGAGGGGTAACATATGCAGTGAATATTCCGAATCTACTGGGACCATGATACGTATTCTGAACATTTATGAATACATGATAACAGTGTTTTATTTTGAGGTATGAATAGTGTGTCTTGTAATATTATAACTGTTGATAAACCTATATTTTCCGAATTTCTGAAACTAAAGTGAAGACGATTTTTCATCAAAACTTCCAATTTCTTGTCACTTTTCATCAGAATACACCTTTATATTATCTAAAACGTTCGGAAAATAATACTTCCGTCCACTGATAATAATTTGGATGCATTTTGGGTCATATATCTTTTTAAAAATTGGATTCGTGGCGCCCAGAGTTAAAATAGCATAGTCCCGAATATGGCTGAAGATAAAAGCATGATAGCAAACGTTGTCTAACTGATTCAAAATGCCTACCCTGGATTTTCTTACTTCTAATACCATGCCCTAGCAGAAAATAATGTCAAACCGAGGTGACATGTGATTGCATACAGAAACCCCCTCCAACCGTCCGACTAGTTTCAGTGTTAAAATCTATTCCATCACGCGTAAAAAGGTGGTCGGTGCTTAGCTAGAAATGGGCGTGGCATAGCTATAAATGGCTCCGTCCATTGCACGTACTGGCTCTTTCCAGTTTTAGTTATGCCGCGCCCATCTTTATCTAAGCTCCACCCACACCTCGCTCGTGTTGGGATCGATCGATCTCTGAACTCCCTGACTATCAATTTCCAGAAAACCATACATGTAAGCTGTTGAATATTTTGAAACTAATTTCACTGGGCGCTGTTGCTGCCTAAGGCCTACATGATCTCTAAGGCAGCAGTGGCGCCCAATCGAACTGAGTTCAAGATATTCAACAAAACATTTCTTATATCTTGCTCAAAATTGTACTTACTACCGTGTTTCTGTTTTTGTTTTGGCGGCGAGTTCCAGTGATAAATTTCCAAGAACGGCCTTCTCATGACCCTCAAATAGACATTCACTGAGCAAATATATTTCGGGTTTCCTTCTTAAAAATCTTGACCATTATATGGTTGATTGATAAACGCGATATTTTGAGCTCTTTAAGGCGCTGCTCACGCAACTGTGCTTAATCGGATATGTTTATGACGCTTTCACTTTTACAAAAGAAATGATCTCATCGTATTAAATCTTTACTGAATCGTGGAAGCATCTCTCTCTCTCTCTCTCTCTCTCTCCTCTCTCTCTCTCTCTCTCTCTCTCTTGCTCTTGCCCTCTCTCCCTCCCTCCCTCTCTCTCTCCCCTCCCTCCCTCCCTCCCTCCCTCCCTCCCTCCCTCCCTCCCTCCCTCCCTCCCTCCCTCCCTCCCTCCATCCATCCATCCATCCCTTCCCCTCCCCTCCCTCTCCCTTGTCTCATCTCGCCCCTCCCAGCTATCTCTCTCTCTCTCTCTCTCTCTCTCTCTCTCTCTCTCTCTTCTCTCTCTCTCTCTCTCTTTCTCTCTCTCTCTCTCTCTCTCTCCCTCCCTCTCTCCCTCCCTCCCCTTCTCCCCTCCCTCTCGCCTCGTCCTCCCCTCTCTCCCTGTATATTCAACAATTTATTTTTACATCTTTACTGAAACGTGAGAGCATATCTCTCTCTCTCTCTCTCTCTCTCTCTCTCTCTCTCTCTCTCTCTCTCTCTCCCTCTCCATCTCCCTCCCTCCCCCTCCCTCCCACCCCTCCATCGCCCTTATCTCTCTCGTCCCCTCCCAGCTCTCTCTCTCTCTCTCTCTCTCTCTCTCTCTCCCTCCTTGCTCTCTCCCCCCCCCCCCCCCCGCTCTCTCTCCCCCCTCCCTCCCTCCCTCCCTCCCTTCCCTCCCTCGCTCTCTCTCTCTCGCTCTCTCTCTCGCTCTCTCTCTCCCCTCCTTCCCTCCCTCCCTCCTCCCCACTCCACCCCTCTCTCTTTCTCCCTCCCTGTATATATTCACCAATTTTACTCAGATATTGCATTTTTACTCATCTTCCATCATCATTCATCGGAAAGAAATTGCAAAAATAAAATAATAAATGCTATATATTTATTTATTTTTTATTCCCTTATCCTCTCTAATTTTCCGAATAAATTTCGAACGTAAACCGCTTAATTAAATTGGTGCGACCTTGCATGGATTTTTTCCATTGAAAGGTTTTCATAATATTTAACTATGTGTGTGTTTTGAAAACTGAGACATTGAAATTCAAATGTTAAACTGTTTAGGCAATGTGAATCTATTCACCCCAAAAAATCAGAATTAGAAATAAAGAGGCTATTCAAATGGTAGTGGCGTACTGTCGTGATTATTCAAATTAAAGGTGTTTAATTACCCATTCCATGTCGAACCCGGCCTCTGTAGTGGTCTTGACGACTGCCCATTAGTGGGCCAAGAGAAGATTGTTTTTGAAGATATACCACTGGGATGACTGGCACGGTTATCGAGCCAGTCATTCTTGTGGTAAACCTTAAAAAAATAGTACCCTGTTGGCCGGCAGATGGACATTTCGGCGTGAAAGTCTTATTCACACCATAATCCTTTAAAATAAAATTGTTAAAATAAATGTTTACTTTTAGAGGCTAAAATTGAGCGCCTAGATCTAATAAAATAAAATAAATCTTAACATGATGATTTCATTACGTGTAAATTATAAATCTTTAACTTGTGAATTTGACTTAGAGACACGTATGCATATTTAAGCTTCACAACTAAAATATTCTATTAATTCATGCGGAATAAAATCAGGATAAGATGAGATTTCTTTCGTTTCCTGACATCGAGGTACTCCTAAAGATCTATAAAAGAATACAATTTTAACAATTTAATTATGAAGCATTTTGGTGTGAATATGCCCCTTTAAGGACATGAATGGATACGTCTAGTTTTAGCTATGCCCCGCCCATCTCTAGTTAAGCTCCGCGCATGTGTTGTGATCGATCGAACCAAAAACTCCCTGGTAAGCGTTGTTGGTATGACTAGACATCTAACTCTAAAACAATATCCGGAAATGTTCACAGTTCGTCTTGGGTCACCTAGTATATCTCTGTGTCCTAGAGAACGAGAGAGGTAGCTCTATTCCACACACGCACGCGCTCGCACACAGACACACGCACGCACGCACACACACGCACGCACAGAGAGGGAGGGAGGGGTGGAGGGATGGAGGGAGAGAGAGAGAGAGACGTGGAGGGACGGGGGGGGGGGGAGGGAGGGAGGGACAACTTGAAAAGGTTACAATGCATTTTATTAGAGAGAGCCGTAGAGTACAGCTTAGTACGCCGGAATATATGCTGCTTGGAGAAACTTGAGAAATGCCGCTTTTGATACAAGCCAAACAGCGCATGATAAATTTCTGACTAAAAATCGCCAAGGGAAACCAGCAAACAAGAAAAACTGTCAGCAAAGCTTAATAAGTATATGTTTGCAGATTGCCTACACAACAGGCCACAGTACAAGTGGCTAAACCAAGTCTATAGCCCACTAGATGAAACTGGATACAGCTACTTATGGATACAAGAAAACACATAAAACATTAACCTTATTCTGAGAAATACCAACCAGCGGATATGAAATCACATGGGAAGGTGAAGGAAAGGAAACCCGTATCACGCTTTTAAAAATAAATATGAAACTGAACACTACCTTCTTAGCTTAGCTGCTCATCAGAGAATTATCCTTACACACTACCAATTGACAAGCCAATTGAAACGGGACGATGGGAACGTATACCAAGATATGAATGAACGTGTAAACTATGTGCCTATAGCGACATAGGAGATGAATACCACTAGTTATTTAAAGGGATGCTAATCTCATCTCAAATGTTGTATTGCACCGACAGATTGTAGTTTATAAATTCAATATCATTCATATCCTGTCACATTTCCTTATCTGTATCACAATTATCTGCTTTGTAATATTGCATAAATGTTGAACAGTGGTCTCCACCATTTGTCTCCTCAAGTGATAGTGTGTGATGTCATGTAAGTGCCAATGCATTACATTCTTTTTTATGTAATACTCGCCCCGTTGAATATTTTGAAACTAATTTGACTGGAAGTTGTTGCTGCCTATGGCAGCAACAACTTCCAATAAAATTAGTTTCAAAATATTCAACAGCTTACCTGTACGATTGCTTTTATACCACATTGCCAAACTATAGCTGGCACATCTATGACTGAGTGTAAATACCGAGGCAGACACGCTAGATTTTTTCTGATTAGTTGAAAAGTAAATCACGACGGCCACCATAGGCTGTAGAAATGTATCATCATTTAGCTATTAAAGCGTGAATATGTTTCGTTGCTGGCGTGATAAAAAACCTAAAATGTCAGGGATGGATTATGGGTGGCAAGTTCTATCACATCAATGGTTAGTATAAGATAAGGTGAGAATTCCTTTAAATGTGATTATTTTAATAAAGGGCCATATTGCTCACCTATTTGGTGTGGAACAGTAAACAGTTTTACATTAATCAATGCACACCATGAACCAGCGCTCCATCAGGCAAGCATAACTGTTGAGAGAGACCAATGGGGCAATGGTCCTTATCGTTATTGACCAATCAGGCAATCGTCCCTACCACCAATGCACCAAGATCTCCGCAAACAACGCATAATAAATATCCCGCCATGATGGCAAACCAAGGAATGAGGGCTATCAGAAAATAGCGATTTCCTCCTCAGGCGTAGACAGACCAGTTACCCTCTAAAGCTTCAAAGCGATCCGCTTACCGAAATAACTTATCGAAATATATATGATCATAAATCCAGTATGGCCACCAGCCACTGGCGGCCATCTTGAAAATTGGTTTTCAGATGATATAATTCCATGACCATTTCATGGAGTCTTGGAGTTGTATCATCTGGAAACCAGTTTTCAAGATGGCCGCCAGTGGCTGGTGGCCATACTGGATTTATGATCATATATATTTCGGTAAGTTTCTTTCAAAGCGATCCACTAAACAGAAATAGAGTTATAGAACGGAAACAAATTTTCAAGATGGCTGCCAGTGACTGGCGGCCATCTTGAATGTAGGATCATTGTCGATTTGGATAAGTTTCTTCTCCAGAAATAATCCAAGCGCCCTGTGAACTTTCAAAGCAACCCGATAAACAGTAATGGAGTTATTGTTTGGAAATAAATTTTCAAGATGACCACCCTTGGCTGGCTGCCATCTGAGATTTCGGATTATCGTCAATTTTGA
Source organism: Chaetoderma sp. LZ-2023a (assembly GCA_034401795.1). Taxonomy (NCBI): domain Eukaryota; kingdom Metazoa; phylum Mollusca; class Caudofoveata; order Chaetodermatida; family Chaetodermatidae; genus Chaetoderma; species Chaetoderma sp. LZ-2023a. The sequence goes on from CM067371.1 coordinate 27,125,811, forward strand.
TAGGTCTTTTCTGAAGCCAAAGCGATCCGATACACAGTAACGGAGCTATCATCCGGAAACCAATTTTCAAGATGGCCACAGGTAGCTGGCGGCCATCTTGGATTTCGGATCATCGTCAGTTTCGATGGGTTTCTTCACCAGATATAATCCAAAGCCCATATGAAGTTTCAAAGTGATCCGATAAACGGTAACAGAGTTACCGAGACCACACTGCTGGCCACCTGTATGCCCCCACCTCCCTCCCCCAACCCCACCCCACCACCACACAACCCCCACCTTTTCTCACCTGCACACCCACCCAAACCGCCCAGACGACGCCATAACATACTACAATTTTGTGCCGAGTTATACAAATATTGGTGTCCTTGACACTATTGACTAATGGAAATTGTACCATTGACCAATCTGGCAGCCAACACTGACATTATTGACCAGGCAGATACTATTTACCAACAGAACAGCCAGAATTATGGTCCTTGTTTAAAGGTCCAGATTCATTATAGTCATGGTTCATATAGATATCTGGCTAAAGGAACATATCTGCTAAAATACTTTAAAATACTTAGAGAAACAGGGTTATGTCCCTTGTTTAAGGGCATTGCCACTTTATATTCGTAGCTCTAATAGATGTTGCATGAAGGACCGTATCTGCAAAGGACAGTTTTAAAGGTGCATATTCACAGCAGAATGGTTCAAAATAAAATCGTTAAAATTATAAATTTTTAGAGGCTTAAATTGTGTGCCTAGATGTAATGAAACGAAATAAATCTTAGCATAAGATGATTTCATTACGTATAAATCAAAATAATTTTTTAAGTTGTCAAATTGAATTAGAGCCATTCAACTAAGCATACGAAATTTATTTATATGGAATTAAATCATCATATGTTAAGATTTGTTTCGTTTCATTACATTGAGGTACACAATTTAAGCCTCTAAAAGTATGTAGTTTCAACAATTTTATTTTCAAGCATTTTGGTGTGAATATGCGCCTTTAATTGATTGATAAATAACGAAATGTGCCGCAGACATATTTTCCCCATCGGCATCAACACTTTAAAACTACAGCAAGGTCCATAGCTCTGCTATCTGGAGGGCGTGGCCACTTCAACTTCATAGTCCATTTAGATATTGTCTAACACAACATATCTACCAAATTCAATTTTAATCCATCGATAAATGACGAAATTTGCAAAAACCTATTCTCCCCATAGGCTTAAGTACGATGAAAATATAGCAAGGGACATAACTCGCTATTTATAGCTCCACGTTTAACGACCTACCTTCAAGTAATAAACCAGGACTATAAAGACCAAAGAAAACAACAACGATGATGACAACGACGATGACGAAGAAGAAGACGACAAAGAAGACGATGAAGAAGACGATGAAGAAGACGACAATGACGACAATAACGACAACAACCGTATGGTATTTACTATTGATAATAATCTGTATAAAGCTTCCTTCACATGCACATATTAATTAGTTTTATATCTTTTCCCCATATATCCTAGTACAAATTTTCTGGGTGTATCGTATCGTATCGCATCGTATCATATCATATCGTATCGTATCGGGAAAGCCTGGCTCAATGGCGAATGAAGACCAATGTCATTTTCATACACATGTATGCGCAAGTAGCTATATAAGTATTTGCGGAGGAACAGGGAATGGGGGTTGGGGTGGGGGCTGGCATGCCAGATGCCTCCAGTAGCTGTGATAAATGTATTAGTCACTATGGTGGCTACACCCCTTACCCTTGTACGCCACCCACACAACCACCTCTCTCCAAAATTTCGCAACCCAGATATACAAGCAGCATACCATCTCATGTGTGCCAACAAAAACACTGCCATTCAGGCCACAGCCTGACTACACAGCATTTGCCATGTACTAAAACTCTGCTACCGAGAACAGTAATGCCTGTACTGGTATGGAAAATTGAAAAAGCTGTCTGCAAGCACAATTCACCTTTCCAATGTATCCATCCACCATATGATGTCATAATCAACTACGTAACATATAGAATGACATCACAATCAATGACGTCATTATGACGTCAAGAATAACGTAGATAAGTACGTCACAAACGCGTAGTTGAAGATAGACTATGCGTTGTTTTACGAATTGTATGTCTTTACTATTTAATAAAGATCCTATTGAATATTTTGAAACTAATTTAACTGGGCGCTGTTGCTGCCATAGGCAGTCAAAGTAGTTAGAAAATATTCAGCGACTTAACTGAATAGTTTTCAGGAAATTGACAGTAAGGGCATTTGAGGATCGATCGATCCCAACAAGAGCAAAGTGTGGGTGGAGCTTATCTGGTCATTGGCGGGGCATAGCTAAAACTGGAAAGGTTCATTGCCAGCACAAATGTAGAGACTTTGAACAGGTGATGATGTTTTAACCAGAAACAAGAAAATGTAAATAATATATATGAATATAAAATGTTATCATGCCATGGCTTTAACCCTTTCACACTTAAATTTGTTCAAGAAAATGTCAATTTTTCTCCATTCAAAATGTCCATTTGTAGACCAAGAGAGGACTGTTTTTAAAAATTTACAACTGGAATGACTGGCTCGATTATCGAGCCAGTCATCCTAGTGGTAAATTTTCCAAAAAAGTTGTTTTGGTCTGCAAAAGGACATTTCTCAAGATCACTTCAGAAACCATTTTTCGCTGATATGATGGTTAAAGGGTTAATCAAATAATTTAGTACCACGTTCATTAACTGCAATTATGCTATATAATAGCATGCAATGATACATTTATAATATTTGGGGGTAGAATGCATTTCCTAGCTAATGCGCCATACGAATACATTATTGAGTTGAAAGGGTTAAAACTCAACTGTTTACCTGCTTGTTAACCCTTTGAAACCCAAATGTTAAACACCAAAACAAATTTACGATTTAAGTATTTTCTATCGAATAATTTGAAATTAATTTAACTTGAAACTAATTTGACTTGAAACTAATTTGACTTGGAACTGTTCTCCAACAACATGATCAGGTCAAATTAGTTTCAAAATGTTCAACAGCTTACTTGTATAGTGACCTTGAAATTGAAATTCGGGAGATTCCAGTTTCAGATGGTTAATATTAGCACTTTAAAGGCTAAATCTTGTCAAGAACATCGCAATATTAGCTAATTGAATTTGCATGTCAAGAGAAGATGTCTTTTGAAAATGTACTACAAATGACTGGCTCGATAATTGAGTCACACATTCCCGTGGTAAATTTCCAAAATTTTCTTAATTTAGCCTACAAATGAAGTCAACACAATCACTGTAGAGGCCGGTTCTGCATTGTGTCTGTTCCTTCTTGCATATTTGCATTGAAAACAAAACCATACTTTACATTCAATTGTGTTGCACACACACCACACAATCCATTCACTCTGTTCCTGTCCATCACTCCATTTCTATTATGGACCAATGGCAGAGAGTACTTCATTCACTGCCAGGTAATTTGATAATATGTGACTTAAAAATAAAAGTTACTTTTCTATGTTGAATGTTACCATATTTGATCCACAGTTTTAAGAATTTCATGCATATGTCCATAGCACCAATTTCTTCAACAAACAAAGACCACTTTCTAGGTTTAACTGTATATAGCTTTCGTTTATTTTCTTTGTAAGAGGCTAGCCTCTTATATTTTATTTCCAACATGATATGAAACTGTCATCTTATTTAATAATAAACATTTAAAGTCAATAATAATAATAATAATAATAATAATAATAATAATAATAATAATAATAATAATAATGGATACCATACAATGATATGTTTTATTTTGTGTAACATCAGAGACTTGCTATTATCTAGGCCTTTACAACTACTACAGAAGGTATATTAACATAATTAATTAGGTGTTGCTTTCTTTAAAGATATGATTCCCTTAATGCATATACGTATGCGTATCTGTATGCGTATCCAAATGTGTGATTCCATTTATACATATGCGTATGCGTATACGTGTCCAAAAGCAGTGATATTATTAAATTCTAGGCCAATCCAGTGGACTACTACTACTACTACTACTACTACTACTACTACTACTACTACTACTACTACTACTACTACTACTACTACTACTACTACTACTACAACTACTACTACTACTACTACTACTACTACTACTACTACTACTACTACTACTACTAGTCCCACCACTACTACTACTACTACTACTACTACTACTACTACTACTACTACTACTACTACTACTACTACTACTACTACTACTACTACTATTATTATTACTACTACTACTACTACTACTACTACTACTACTACTACTACTACTACTACAGCCGCCACCGCTGTTGTTGCCGCACCTGCTGTTGTTTTTGGAACACATGTACAGAGAATAATAGCATGTCGATTTGGAGAAAGCCCATGAATGACGCAATAATAACACCATTTTCAAGGAATCCCGCATCCAAATGCTCTCCGTATCCGAATGAAATCGATAAGAAATTTCAGATATGGATAGACATACACAGACGCATACGCGTTAATGGAATCCTACCATTAGGCCTAGACACATAAAATGAAATGAGACGAACATCAACATACTATATACTATAAGTCTGTTTTTGCTACAACATTTTTTTCAAAACAACTAAGTCCCAAAAAATCTATATATCTTTCATTCAGCAACATAAATCAAATTAGACTCGAATTAAAATACAAAAATAAATTTACTGATTAGAAGCATTATGGGGGTGGGGGTGGGGGGATAACTCCTGCATTAAGAGATCTATTTCTAGCTATGCCACACCCACTTTTAGCGAGGTTTGAAACATGAATTCCCAGAATCTATACTTCCAGGTAACTATACAGGTAAGTTGTTGAATATTTTGAAACTAATTTGACTGGGTGCCATTGCTGCCAATGCCAAGGTGTTGGGTGACCAACTACTTCATTCAAATTTTTTTCAAAATATTTAACATTCCCAGAGTTACTGTCGGTTGAATTTATTATTCGATAACTTGTAGCAGTTAGGCAGTTCAAAGTTACAAAACACGAGCACTGTTACAAAATATTGCCGTTCATAATCCTGCATGGAGTCAATGCACAAGAATCAAATTAATCTACCCTTGCATGCTAGGAACTGGGAAATGCTTTCTAATCACCATTGAGTATATAAAACATAAATATGACCCCCAAATATTTATAATATAGCGCATCCACAGCAGCACTTCTGTGGGTAGTCTGGTGCGTGCACCTTCTGTTCATACCCGTAGACAAAAAAATGCGACGTACTCTCCTTCCACGTGTAGAATGCCTGCGTCACTGGAATGATTCTTACACGTTGGCACTAAAAAAATACAAGCATCTCAAAATTGTTTGACAGATTGATAGCTGCCTTTTATTACACAAAGCAAAATGATGCCCATTTCAAAGCAATAGTATATGAATCACTATCAAAAGTGTTCTTTTTTCTAGAACTTTCCTGACTCTGTTGACCTTTTCGCCAGGATGTTAGCGTTTTCTAATGGATCTTTCTATTTTATCCATCAGTCAAATGACGCCATAATCAACTCCGTGGCCTGTAGAGTGACGTCATAATCAATGACGTCATGAAGGACGTAAATAGGCTCGTCACGAACGCTTAGTTGATGACGGGCTAAGCATTTTTATATGAATTGTATGTCTACTATTTAATAAACATGCCGTTGACTATTTTGAATCTAATTTGACTGGGCGCTGTTATAGGCAGCAACATCACCCAGCTAACTTAGTTTCAAAATAATCAACAGCTGACCTGTATAGCTCCACGGAAATTTATAGCCACGGTGTTCAGGCAGCAACAGCGTCCAGTCAAATTTATTTCAAAATATTCCAACAGGGTGTTTATTAAATTTATAGTAAAGACATACAATCCGTACAACAACGCTTCATCCGTCATCAACTAAGCTGTTCGTGAAGAACTTAGCAATGCCATTCAAGACGTAATTGATTATGGTGTCAATCCTACATGTCACTTTGTTGATTATCACGTCATATGATTGATGGATAAACTGGAATCCTCCATTCGAGTCGCTTAGGACTAAATTAATGGTTGTATTCCATAGAGTTATTAACCCTGTAATGGCTAACCTTGGTCAGGAAAATTAAGATATATACTTATTGAACGACCGTCTGCAGGTCAGGAGAATACTATTATTGCAGATTTACCACCAGAATGACTGCCAGTCATTCAGGTGATAAATCTTCAAAAATAGTATTCTCTTGTCCTGCAGAAAACCACTTAAGAGGCCTGTAGTGGCCGATTTCGGCATGACAGTCTTTAATACCATGCAGCGCTCCACAAAATGCGTAACGCTTAGCCACTAGCTGCGAGGGTAGCGCACCAGTGATGGTCTATGTTCGGATATGTTCTTCGAATGCCAGAAAATACTCTTGCTCAGAAAGCACTAGAATTTGCAGTCGTATGTGCCAAATGGTATCAGGCACGCAAAAAGAATGCCACAACATCAATTTGTTATGTGTTTTGCGATAAGACCTCAAAGAACGTGATCTAGGTCCACTAAAGACGAGAAAGAACCTAAAGGAGGCTTGAACGATCGGGGGTGGGGTGGGGGTGTTGGGGCTGGGGACGGGTGGGGGAAGGTGGGGGGGGGGCGTTCACAGTGGACAAGACACGGTAGAGAAGGTTGGGGGAAATCTGATTGCAGCTGAACAAAGTTTTCACTTCTTCAGCTGCAGAACACGGTCACTCATCATCATCATCATCATCATCATCATCATCATCATCATCATCATCATCATCATCATCATCAAATATCAACACACTGACACCAACACACTGTCTCACTGTAGACATCCATATATAAATGTATGTTAAATATGTTGTATGTAATTGCCAGATTCATTTATCTAAAATTGACAAGGCTATTAATTTACTAACTATAACAAGTAAAACACACTATTCTTGCAACTTTGCCAGAAATATTATTTTTAAATTGAGAGACAGACAATTGCTGCCCACGCGACAGACGGCTTGTTACGAGTTGTAAGTCACCAATAACGATGGCTGTGTAGAACTGTTACTTAAATTCAGTATTTTTGGTAAATTCTGCAGTAGCTTATTACGTCCATTAATTTGATGATTCATCACTTGTCTTCACAAACATATATAAGGTGAGTGATAGTTTCATTTTCTTAATGCAGTTGAGAAAATATTATCAACAGCTTAAATGTACATCAATGGTCCTTTCCAGTTTATCCATCCATCAAATGACGTCATAAGCAACTACGTGACGTGTAGGATGACGTAATAATCAATGACGTCATGAATAACGTAGATATGTTCGTCACGAACGCTTAGTTGATGCTTAATTGAAGACGGACTAAGCGTTGCTGTACAAATTGTCCTTTACTATTTAATAAACATGCTGTTGAATATTTCGAAACTAATTTCATCGATCGACCGTACCACCGAGAAGTGTGTGTGGAGCTTAGCTAAAGATGGGCGGGGCATAGCTAAAACTGGATTCCTCCATTAAAATATATAGCGATACTAATAAATTCATCGAGTTACCTGCATAATAATGCGTTCATTTGTGAACTGACTCGCATGCTGGTTCACTAAGGAGTTTGAAGCTGTGTTCACCTCGGCGTCAGGAAAGTGGTTTATCGCCCACACCTGCCAAGAAAAGACAGATAATTGATAAATTAATTAAAATAAGGGAAAATGGAAATAACAAATGATGTTCATGGTATTTTCATACAATATTAAATAAACTACCACCGGTAAAATGGAAATGAATTGGGATTAATTGAGAAAACGCATTTACTAAATCTATGAGTGCTTATATAATTGGAACCAATTACTGATGTCGCTGGTGCTTCATACTCATCCGTGTGTCAACTGTGTGTGCATGTATATCACATACTCGAATATAACAAAAGCAACACTGATTATGGTTTCGTAAACGGTATGAATAATATTCTCTATAGGCACCGATATAGAGCGAGTAACTCACTACTGTTAATTCACTATTGATCCTTTTCAAAACAGTATATTTTAAAATCACTGTTTTAGGTGGAAGCAACAAGTTTTGGTCAAAATGATTTTTAAAAAACCACTGCTGGTTTCGAGGGTCGCAACATGATACCTACTGAATATTTTGAAGTTCGTGTGACTGAAAGTATATCCTGTCACTGGAAACAACGGCTTTTAGGCAAATTGAATATTAGACAGTATGTCACCTGTATGACGTAGTGGCTAATCAGCTTAAGGCGAATATAACTGAGATTATATGACCGGCTGTAGCGGGTATTATTTATTCACTCTGCGTACACCAGAGTGCATAGGTCCAGCTGCCTCACTAATTGTTTTCCACCAGAATGACATAAATGGTATTTAGCTGCTTTTTTCAAATTATTCTGATTTATTTCAGTAGTATAGCCGGTAGTAGAAAAATACCACCACCATCCACAGGCAACCGTTCCACTATTCGCGGCTCACACGGCCCTCTCAATTCCTGAGGCATAGGAACTTGAGACATGGGCCACACAGATACATACCATGCCTCATGTCTCTAAACGGGGAGGTCCGAACACCTATTTAGAGACATGCATCCACAGGGATATACCAACTTCTGAACATACACATTACATGATCCGAATGCCCAGTTAGAGATAAGTATCCATAGGGATATACCAACCACACTGTACAGTAATTATACGCATACATTCCACACATTCCATCTCAGGATTGTATCCCGAGAAAATATGCGATGCGCCTAAGCACACAAAATACGTATAACAGGTTGTCAGCTAAATCTAGGTCATTTTTTAAATACTAATGCAGGCATAGCCGAGTTACACTTAAAATCGCCAGTTCAAATCTCGCAATGTAGTATTAGTAAATGTTAAACAGTATTGCCAGAAAGTAGAGAACGCTGGACAACTTGATGATGATGATGATGATGATGATGATGATGATGATGATGATGATTGATGATGATTGATGATGATTAATGATGATGATTGATGATGATTGATGATGATTGATGATATGATTGATGATGATTGATGATGATTGATGATGATGATAGACATAATGATGGTAGGTGCTGACCTGTCTTTAGTGATCACCTATGTTTAGAGATGGAATCACGCTCTACGTGTGCTCAAGCTGAATAACAGTGGTGTGCGATACACAAACCGTGGCATAGCCAACGAACAGTACTGTCACGCCTACTGTGCGAGTGCCCGCATGCTCTCCAAGCAGGTTCCCAACATAAAAGCTGAGCTGGTTGCCATGGTTAGGTAGGATGTCCCTTCCTCCGAGGTGGCACTGACCTTCGAGTGCTGACTCGAGATCCTCGTGGCCACTGGTCAAGGCGGAGTAAAGCATATGACTTCGTTTTCCGTCGATAGAGACAGCAATCAGCCCGATTGCGTAGCTAACCGAGAACATTGGTCCCAGCCACTATAAGTTTGAAGTCATTTAGCTCACCCACCTGCTGGACCACTCCTCCTTTCTGAACCAAGACTGCCTCAGCTACACAATCTGTGACACCTCGTTGCAATATCAACTCCAGGCGCTGGTTATCTGTGGCCTGGACCTGCTGATACTCCCGCTCTACATGTAGGATTCGCTGTCTAGAACCATCCCGTTTTAGTTCCTGGTCATTCTCATCATGCCAGACGTGAAGTCATGGAGAGGTCATCGTTACTCCATCATGATGTTCAGTGTACACCCGAAGGAACAGCTTGTCCTGCATCAAAGCTGGATTCACGTGTATTTTCTCAAGGAGGGAGAAGAGTGGCACTGTGACAGGCATTTCTACGTCTGGCTGTAAGTTGAATTCTTCATTACATCCGATGGCATAGTACCCCTTCCCTTTCGCATAGTAGGCCGGTCCATGAGCTAGAGGAGAACTCATAGTTTATGTAGGTGGTGTTGTTCTGCACAATCTTCCACCTGCTCAACATCTGCGGGAGCTCTACATCCTTCTCCTCAGTGCTCTCGAGCTTAAACTTGAGTGTCATGCTCCTAATCTCGCTGATCTGTCCCAAGATCGCGACGTCGATGTACTTCCCCACAGCGGAGAGAGGATTCGCATCATGGATACTAGGTCGAATGACTGTCAGACAGTCCCTTCGAGGATTGGTGTGGTGCGAAGTCACGGGTTCAACTGCCCCATCAGCATGCCACATGTACTGCTGCATGGTTTAAACGTCTAGCTATAAACAGGTTTAAACAGCGATGTTTGGTAAAGCTCTCCAGCAGATCGTCTTTGTAGGTCAGAAGAAACCAGTTGGTGGCCACACCGCCTCAAAGAAGAAACCATTACAGCTACTTCCACCCGTAGTCCCTATGTCAAGTAGACATCCTTCAGATTATATGCGCTGACTTGCACTTGCGCTGGTTGAACAATGGTAGGCGGTACCATGTTTGGGCTGTGATACTCGATGGGCTCAGTGTGGACACCATCTGGTAGCACATAGCTCTTATCGTAGTAGGCAGAGAGATCAAGTTTTTCCTATTCATACGTCACCATACCCTGGTTGCGCAGCCGGAGGCCTCGATTGGTGGCTCTGTCCACTACACCATGAAGGGCGCTGTAGAACCTCTGCCAGGAGACGTCATTCTGCCATTTAGACATTCCCTTGGTCGAGCATTTCACTTGCGAGTTCATGCTGTTCCAGCAGTCTGTATTCTTTACGTAGTAGCACTTGGAGCAGAGAGCAATACCACGAACTCGAGCTTGAACAATCCCGGAGTGCAGTCAGACTATTTGTCCCATGCCAACCAGTCCTGTTTGCAGGCGGCATACTCAGTTTGCATCTCTGGGTCTATCACCTCATCGAGGTTGGAGCCTGCTTTGGCGATATAGGCAGAATCCGTGTCCATCTGCAGGTACTCGAAGCTGTCATGAGCTACATAGCAGCCGAGGAAGTCATAGTAGAACTCCAGCATTCGCAGCTTCGCGAGCTCGCATATGGCTATGCCCACCTGGAAGGGGTGACGAATGGTGATTTTAGCCTTATGGCTCTGTAACTCGTAGAAATCACCAATCTCCTCTAGATCCTCGAACCATGCGCTACTCAAGGCTCTGTCTACCGCTCGTTCATCCTTAGTGAAGCTCGTGTTGGTATGACATTCTAATGCCTCGGTGAGCCTCCCATATGCGCTGTTGCCGAGGAGTTTGAAGAGATCAGCCAACAAGGCTTTACTTTTGTCAACATCCCAGGTACGACGTACCTCAGTAACAGATTCTACAAACATTCAAAAGGTTTCTGCGAGGCGTAGTCTATAGTGCGATAGATAGCAGTAATCTCTAACCCATGGGCAAGGTACCACTTGAGAGTTGGTGCATACAATACCCTCTTCTTACCAGAGAGTGCAACAACGAGCTGGCTAGTTGTAGACTTTTGTTGACCTGTCTTGAACACGATGTTGGTCCACCGACAACGGCACCATTCAGCATCTCGTAGGCTTCCTTGCCTGGGGCATAAAGTCTAATATCTGGCTCATGTTCAGCAGTACCACGAAGTAGATACTGTAGTGCCACTCCTGGAAGAGAGACCGCATCTTTCTGAATGTTAATACCTTGTTCTGTGTAGAATTGTCGCATCTGCTCAAGAGCTTCGATGAATGGACTGCCATCCAGGTTATTGTAGTATCGCAGCCAGTCAGCAAATGTCTTCATCCCTTGATCTCTGAAGGTTGGTTTGCATTGCTTCCACTCTGCCAACTCAAGAAGGTAACCACCTTTGAGCTTAGGCAGATAATCAGGTAGTCCTGGATAGTCGAGTATCTCGGGCGTGTTGAACCATTCATAAGGCAACCAGCTCTTCTGCTGTGTGCACTCATAAGCTTTGATCCACGCCTCGTAGGAGACCCTGGGACCGAGGTAGTTCAGCACATCTAGAAACTTAGTTCAGGTGTAATGAGAAACATTGTCTGGCTAGCCTTTTTGGCAACTTTCACCATGCCTGCCGTTCCATGTGCTAGCACAGAACTTGTGAGCCCATCCACAAAGTACGTCTTGATGACGTTCGGGTCGTACCAGCCAGAGTTGAACCAGAGAACAGGCACACCACTCATTGATAAGTTGCTGCTGTCGTTTTGCTAACTTGTCCACGTCTGCGGGTAGATACTGTGACTGAACCCTTGCACGAATTGTGGAGGCTCGTAGTTGGATCTCCTGCATGAACTCTGAGATCAGCATTTTGGTGTTAGCATTGCAGATGTGAGTTGGCGAGCTTGTGCTACCATCTAAGGAGCAGCCGACTGACCCCGAGATTGGTATGTGGGCACTCTCGATCGTGAGAGTCTCTGTACGGTGGGTCTTGACCCCATCTAGAAGAGCTTCAAAGTCATAGACGATAAAGTGTGGGTATTGTTCCATCCATGTGGTGCATGGATGCTTGGACAGCGTTTTATACAGCACTCCCACTGTACCACAAGCGTGCGTCCAGATGCTCTCAGTTTCCCATCTCTCATGACCGTCTTGTGGTATCTTTGTTCGGCATCCTCACCTCGCTGGTGTTGTGAACATCCATTCCAGTGACAGCCATGGAACTGGTATATTGTGTCGGTTGTCCGATCATAACCCTCTATGGGAGCCCCATCAATCCAATGCTCGCCACAGTGACCACACTTTGCGTGGTGTATGCGAATTCCTCGGTTTCTCCACTCATATTCAAGCCAACGAGTAGCCGCTGAACTGGCCAGTTGGGGTGGATAGAAAGCCTTCTCATATGTTGACTGCGATACCGCTACCTTCTCCCCGGGGCAATCGATGGTCGTTTTTTCACCTGTACAGTGGTCAGCATGGTGATGGAGACTACATGCTTGGGTGAACTGCTGTTGACAGTGCCCGCAGTTGAAAGTCTGGGCCAGCTTGGAGATGTCCTTAATGAAGAAGGCGTGGTGGTCATATACTCCAATGGTCATGATGCTCGGATAGTGAGCAGGTTTCTTGGTCAGATGCCAGATGCCTTCTTCAGTGGGGTCATAAACACGAATGAATCCCTGTCTTCGCAAATAACTCTACCTTGTCCAGCTGGTCTAGGGATGGCTTTGGTACGTCAGCTACAGGCCTGTTCAGGCCGTAGAACTGTTTAACAAAGTTTCGTGCATGAGCTGTACTTCTATCAGCTCGCGCACCCTGCTGGACTGCTAGACATCTCAAGAGACACATGTTGTCCTTGTAGGCATCGAGTGCTCTCATTCCCTTCTTCTATCGGAGCCAGGCCGGGATGGGACCTGTCCCTAGCAGAGGCTGGTGGTTGATGACAACCTTGACCGTAACGTTGATTGATCTGACGAAGGGCCACGTGGTGTTGGGTCGATGGATATTGTCTGGGTCGAGGCGAGCTTGCTCTAAGCCCTCCAGCCAAGTCTGGGCCGCTCCTAGTGTATTCATCCAGGGACTTCCTGGAGCATTCTTGTGGAAGAGCATCACCCTACCATCCTCGATGTGGCGGATTCGATAGGTGTGGGTATACCGAAGATAGAAGGCCTTCTGTATGGTCTGGATCGTCTTCATGATCCGACCTGTAATGTCTCCTTCTAGTCCTCTGAAGATTGTCCAGCATACTGTTCGCTGTTCTCTCTCCTCTGTCTCCCTCTCACCGAGACACTCGTTGAGAATCTGCTGACCTTCTCGCCTCATACTCCGGGCTAAGGGATCAGATCTCGGCAATTGTCATCTGATTCTCTGTGGAAGAGATCCCCAGAGGTGAGCGCCGGAAACCTCTCTGTTTGTTGTGCGCGAGAAAGTCGCTTTAGCCACTCCTCAGCAATGGCAGGAGTCACTTTCGCCACTCCTCAGCATCGGAGCAGGTCGGCTTTGCAGGCCTTAGAATAGCCTCTAAGACCGAATTCCTTTGCCATCACTCGAAACCATGATGCAAGGTCTATATATTAGATCTTAACCTGGCTGTCTATAGCCGCTTGATTTCTGCCCATCTTCGAGGCGCCTATATAAGAGTTGCCGTCTCAAATGTGTGGCATGATGCGTTTAAGTTCGTCCATAACTAAACTGAACTTTCTGCTGGCACAGGCTTTCTTGTAGTTCATTCTGTTGGAATGTTTATGACCCCAGCATGCTTTACATAGTCCACAGTCTATAAATACCTGCCCCGCATCCTCTACATGGCTTCGGCTCAACAGCAGCCTTCCGAAACTGAGAATTGTGTGTCCCACAATATTCTCCAACACAGTTCCTTAAGCATCGAACAGGCTTACCTCACATGAGCCATTTGCATGTATTATAATGCATGTTTGATAAAGTCTATATCAAGGATATTAAACCTTGGGACTGGGCGTCTTGTATGTATCTGTGTGGCCCATGTCTCAAATTTCTATGCCTCAGGAATTGAGAGGGCGGTGGGAGCCACGGATCGTGGAACGGTTGCCTGTGGAGGGTGTTGGTATTTTTCTACTACCGGCTATACTACTATTTCTGTTTTTACAGGTGGCTATAGGTTGATTATTATATAAAGCTATCATTCAAGAGCATAATATGTTAGTTCCCTTGTCCTTTCCTTTAATACATTCACCTCTTCAACACAATTCCTGTATCATTGATCTGAGGAAGAGATACTATACGTATAGTGTTGAAAACGTTCAAAGATAAATATTGTAAATTTTGTAAAAAGATTTAATTGTGCCGACGAATGAGATTACATCTGAAATCATAACTTCACCGACACCTGGTTACCACTGAAATGCCAACATAGGCACTTCATGCCAATAGTGAATATAATCTCTCAATATGTCTTTTATGCGACCTTTCCCATTTTAGCTATGCCACGGCCATCTGAAATTTTTTACTCTCGCTACGGATTTGAATATCAATTTGACTGTAAGTTGTTGCTTTCTTACTCTACACACGTGCAATCAATATAATACTATTTAGGTAAAGTGAGCATAGGCATAAATACGCTTTCTCGCCAAGAACGAATGATTAGCAAACAACGTGTATGTTTCGTTGACAGATTTGTGCATTTATTTCAAATGCATTGATTGAACGAACAGAAACGTACACTCGGTAGCAAGGCGAAACATTTCCTTCGTGCAGGCAACGTGTATTTTGGGCATAAACTCACTCTACTTAGATAGTAATACTGAGCGCCGGGTGATTCTATGGACAACAATTTGATAACGTTGTTGGTGCCTTAGTCAGCAACAACTTAGTCAAATTGCTCTTCAAAACCTGAAATTTATGATTATTATTTTAGAATATAGACTGAAAGCTGTTGCAACAACAATTTTCATTCAAATCTTTATCAAATATGTAGCGGGTAGCAATTGCATTACCTACCATTTATTTTGACAATAGCAACAACTTTCACGCAAATTACTTTCAATGTATATAAAAGCGTTCTCCTACTTTCTTCTGGACATTGACACCCTTTCTCTGAACACTATTGAAATACAGACTGCTCAATTTACTGCCGTGAATCTTGGCATGTGCAGACAATAGACACAACGAATATGACGTCCAATAGTTACAAAGATTATGGAGTCAGAGCATTGCATGCTGGTGGGGGCATTGCACGCCGGGTAGAATAGCATGCTGGGTAAATTGAACAGGCATCTTATATCTCGGGCAAAAGTGTCTATTTTTAATGGAACACGAGAGCTTTAAACATAGCATTTATTCTATTAACACTTAATACTCCGATGTCAATATTATATCTTTTACTGTGACAATAGCAAAGAAACTGGCGTACATTTTAAAACAATTTTGGTGGAAGATGTTGCTGTCACTGACATCAATATCTTCCACCAAATTTGTTGAAAAATGACTACTAGTTCATCTTTTAATTTAATTTGAAATTAAAAAAATTTCACAAAAACGGACTGGTAAAGTTTAAGATAAGATATAAAATATTATGCATATGAACATCAATTTTAACCTTTTAATGGCTAAATTTGTTTAAGAAAATAATAAAGTTGGTTATAGAATACCCATTTGTAGGTTAAGAGAAGACAATTTTTGAAATTTTTCGACTGGAATGACTGGTTCAGTTATCGAGCCAGTCATTTCAGTGGCAAATTTATAACTATATAGTTGCTAATATATAACTATACATACTACAGGCTAGTGACTACAGTTGCCGCTGCTGCTGCTACTGCTACTACTACTGCTACTACTACTACCACTACCACTACCACTACCACTACTACTACTACTACTACTACTACTACTACTACTACTACTACTACTACTACTACTACTACTACTACTACTACTACTACTACTACTACTACTACTACTACTACTACTACTACTACTACTACTGCTACTACTGCTGCTGCTGCTGCTGCTGCTGCTGCTGCTGCTACCAAGCTACCGATACCACTGCCGCTGCCTCTGTCGTTGTCGCTACTACAACTACAACAACAACAACAACAACAACAACAACAACAACAACAACTACTACTACTACTACTACTACTACTACTACTACTACTACTACTGCTACTACTACTACATTCACAGCCAACGCCGACAATGATGATAACGATAATAATAGCGGCATAAACTACATTACCATAGGCTGCGTTTCCTCAAATGCTATTTGCCCGCTTACTCCTCGGATGAGCTCATCGGGAAGCGGTGTGCGCTCTACAATATGGTCACTTGCATGATTTGTCCTATACAAATAAAGAAATAAATACAAGAAATGATAAGTGAGACAGGCATGTAGGCTGGCAGGTAGGCAGCAGACAGACATGTGAAGGAAATAAATGAGTGCACGCGCGTGTATGTGTATGTGTGTGTGTGCGCGCGCGTGCGTGCGCGCGCGCGTGCGTGCGTGCGTGCGTGCGTGCGTGCGGGCGGGCGTGCGTGCGTGCGTGCGTGCGTGCGTGCGTGCGTGCGTGCGTGCGTACGTGCGTGCGTGCGTGCGTGCGTGCGTGCGTGCGTGCGTGCAGGTGAGAGTGTGTCTCTGTACGTGTGAGACAGATTGATTGCGCATGCATATATGCTTACCAAATAACAGACATTTTGATATAGAACTTCAGACTGGCTCGTCCATTGCATGTCTTACACGTTATCTGACCATGGCCATGGCAATGATCACACCTACAAAGAAATCATCATCATCATCATCATCATCATCATCATCATCATCATCATCATCATCATCACTAACAACCCCTTCATCATCATCACCAACCCTATCATCACCACCACCACCACTACTACCACCACCACCACCCCACCACCACTGCCACCACCACCACCACCACCACCACCACCACCACCACCACCACCACCACCACCACCACCACCACCATCACCACCACCACCATCACTATGATCATCATCATCATCATCATCATATTATCACCACCACTACCACCATCATCATCATCACCAGCACTATCATCATCATCATCATCATCATCATCATCATCATCATCATCATCATCATCCACCACTATCCCCACCACCTCCACCACCACCACCACCACCACCACCATCATCATCGTCATTGTCATCATTAAATTAGGCCAATCTCAGTTTGACTATCATCAATGATGTAAGTGAAATGTTGCCCCTAAGCATGTCACCTACCTAGATCAATGATCTATATTTCAATATAATATTCCACATGCTAAATGGATGAAAGAGTATGACATGGGATCAAAATTGAATAGTACCAATGCAAGGAAGTTTTTGATATAGCCTTCAAACGAATCTTTTCACATATGCTTGAAATGGCCTGATCCAGCACATGTATGGGCGTGTATTCACGCGCTGCGTTTGTGCAATGAACCTTTCCAGTTTTCCCATCCATCATATGCCGTCATAATCTACTACGTGACGTGTAGGATGACGTCATAATCAATTATGGCATGAATGACTCTATTTAGTCCAACTTAAACGTTTAATAGTCCGACAAGTTACACAAATTGTATGTCTTTACTATTTAATAAACATTTTGTCGAATATTTTGAAACTAATTTGACTGGGTGCTGATGTTGCCGTAGACAGCGACAACACCAAGTAACATTAGTTTCAAAATATTCAACAGCTTACCTGTATTGTTTTCTGGAGATTGATAGTCAGGGAGTTCAGGAATCGATCGATCCCAACATGAGCGAGCTGTGGGTGGAGCTTAGCTCGAGATGGGCGGGACATAGCTAAAACTGGAAAGATCCATTGAGAAGCATGTACGGATGTGTATTCACGCCCTGTGTTCGTGCAATTATATGTGCGTGCGCACGTTTGTATGCACCTACCTTCGTCTGCCTATCCCATTGCAATGATAGCAGACCCGTTGCTGGGGATGGCCGTCCACATAGTACGTCCCCTTTCCACTGCCATGGCAAGTGTGACAGGAAGTCTGTGTGCGAGAAATAGCAAACGACACCCAGTAAAATAACTTCTCAAACCCGTTGTCACTTCGTATCAAAACTATCACACTCGCTTAGTAAGATCTCATATGAATCTCACTAAATCTCGTTTCAAACAAGATCCTGCTATGATAGGAAAAGGCAATTCAATATGTTATAGTGAGTAAAACAAAATATTACGAATATTTATTTTTTTAATTCAAAATCTCATTTAGCCCATCCAGCTGTCGCAAATTAGTTTGGAAATATTCCACATAATATTTCTTAATTTACAAACAAATTATCGTTTCTGGTTTATCATAGATAAAGGGCTAATCCTCAGATGCCAGCTCTCCAGATACCATTTATTGACCCTCACCATAGTCAGGTAAACGGGATATAGTCAATGCTAATATTCAAGATTTTGGGGACAAATGTAGCCACAATAACGAACTATAATCTATTAATTCCACGCTATGTTTCGTAATCTTCTCTGACAAATACAAGTTTGATTGATCGATTAGTTGGTATATACTGCCATAAACGGCTGGCCATTTTAAGCAGATTCCTGCAACGATCTACCATTATTTTAAGAGTGTAAATTTACAGACGCTAACTAACATAGCGTCGTCATCAGTTTATGTGCAACCTTAGCGCAGTGATTGCGAAAATACAAATATGGCGCCCAGATTGTTTCACAGGAAGTATACAGCACACTTTACAGGCAATAGTCCAAATACTAAATTTAGATATGAAGAGTTTTCTCAAGATTCAACACCATTTCAACGAAATGCTTCATAATCCTCCAAATGCAAACATTGGAGAGGCAACCTATGTAGGTCCTTACAATAGAAATGGAATAATTTGATCAGACTCACTGTCTATATATTGTCATAATTTGCCTGCGTGTGCACGTGTGTGATATTGGGGTATAAATTCTTCCATTGGAACGAAGTTACGCTAAAGCAATATTATAATACTCACGCCCCCATCGCCCAAACAGTGGTGACATCTTACTCTCCCGAGAGCTGCGCATTGGTGACACGGCTAAAACAAGAGAATATGGACAATACCGAGAAACAAACAGCCACATTATGAATATCAAAATGTGGCCATTAATGGAATGTGGCTGTTTAAGACAAGTTGGTTAGTTGCCATGAGCAATGCCTATGTTGAGAACAAGTAAGTTGTCCATCTCTTGATAACTCAGCTTACTGGGCTGATACCAAGACGGTGACGGGCCAGAATTGGCCCAGTAAGCTGCGTTATCTGTGTATACACAGACGAAAAAATATATGCTCGTTTGGAACATTGGACCAGAGAGAATGGAAAGAACTTTCATACGACCTTTTATCCATTCGTCCGTTCATTCACCATGCGTCTTAACATAAATATGTAAATCATTACAGATTTTGCTCTTTTTTATTAATATTGAAGCTTATTAATGAAACTTCATAGATAGGTTTATTATGTGGCTTGGAATTCCGATGTTATGGTGTGAGTCAGTCCGACTATCCGCTTGTTATGGACGGATAAACTGGTGGACAAATGGAGGAATCCAGTTTTTGCTATGCCCCGCCCCTCTCTAACCAAGCTCCACCCGCGCTTTGACCGTGTTGAGATCGATCGATCGACTCCTACACTCGCGGAATCTCAATTTCCCAAAAAAATATACAGGTAAGCTGTTCAATATTTTGAAACTAATTTGACTGACAGCAACATCACCCGATCAAATTAGTTTCAAAACAGTCAACGGCATGTTTATTAAATAGTAAAGACATATATTTCACACAACCTGTCGTACTATTACGCATTTAAGACGGACTAAATCGGATCATTCATGACGTAATTGATTATGGCGTCAGTCTACACGTCACGTGGTTGCTTATGACGTCGTATGATTGACCGAGAAACTGGATTCATCAATTGGCCTAAGTTGTAATAGGCTTCTTGTAAGGCGTATAATCGACATTCACGTGAAATTTCAATTGTCTCCTCTTAATGGGTATTGGCTCCGGTATTGGTCAAGTACTGGCCCTATCGGGCCAGTACTGGACCAATACCTGGCCACTACCCAATA
This sequence comes from Chaetoderma sp. LZ-2023a, assembly GCA_034401795.1. NCBI lineage: Eukaryota > Metazoa > Mollusca > Caudofoveata > Chaetodermatida > Chaetodermatidae > Chaetoderma > Chaetoderma sp. LZ-2023a. Next base: position 27,146,232 of record CM067371.1, read on the forward strand.
CATGGGTTGTCAGGAAAACATATGGAAATGTTTTGTATCAGTATTGCTGATGTACCTAAAATCATGTTCTTGCGTCCTTTCTTATCTACATATGCAACCCGAGTCTGTTCCGCTCGGAACCGGCTCTATCACAGTTATCTGGGCAGATATAGCTGCCTTATGGCTAAAGACGATAGCCACTGGGAAAAAAGTCCAGAGCAACAAGTCGCTAACAATATGTTGGTTCCATTACGCATTGACTAACAACTTGTTGCCGGAACGAATCGGGTGAAAAAGTTGGTTGAAAATAAAGCAGTATTCTATTTTCCAGGTGATTTTTGTTGGAACCAACTGCTTTGGTAAGGTGTGACACACGAATCAACTTGATGCTAGCGATGTGTTGTACGCTATCTTTGGCCTGTGGGCAGTGGCATTTACCTTTACTGATGCAGTATGTGGAACCTCCGTTTCAACCTTCGTGTCCTCAAACATGTTTGGCGGGACCATCTGTATATCCCAAGGACCGGGAGCAGGTCCATTCTGGGGGCCATCCACGGGCTGGCCTGCAACCAATTAAAAGTGCCCTTTTTTAATTAACATAATTAATTACATAATACTTCACTATAATGGCTGGTCGTAAATTGTAAAACTAGACCACTCAGAAATTGCAGACTTTCAGCATTCTGAATATTGTAGATTGTGTCGCCCCACCGAAAGTTTGGGAATTATACTGGCCTTGCGCTAACATGGAACCAGTAGGCCTAATTTCCGGGACACAGTCCCACTTAAGTAATAAAGACTAGGCTCTCAGCAAACGATGGAAAAAACACGAGTTTAAAGGAATATCCTTACCTGATTTGATTCTGATTTTACGCGAATCGTGTCAAAGTTTTATTGAAAACAGAATATGTTGTTATTTCGTATTTTAGGCAAATCTGAAGGTTTCCAGGAAATTTCCATTGAATAGGAATTTGATCTCGATCCGGTTCATTTTAGTCCGGATCATAATTAAATGTGGGTAATTCTATTTATAGAACATTCCATGTTAAGAATTTGAGAAAACTCGGGTTAAAAGATTCTGAAAATCAGCCTCGGAGTTATAGACAAACAAGCTAGTAAACAGAAATACCAAAAATGCAATAATAGCCTTTTCTACAACGGAACGAGAGTGATCAATTCAACATACCAACAAATGGTTCCCACGTCCATCCCGTCTGACGGGATTCACCGTACGTCTCCAGCGTGTACTGAGGAAGAACGTATATATATCATACATTACAACAATCGAATCTCTGATCTGTCACTCAAGTATCTGGCGTCATAATCAAATTTCAATTTTCGACAATATAGCGATAGTAAACTTGGACACATGCTTCCTTATATCAGGAAGATTGCGCACAATGGTATTGATGTCATGAAGTCAAAGTTCAAGGTCACTGTGATCGTGGTAAAACTATTGTTTTTGCGCTAAGCTTTTGGTTTAGCTCAACATATTGTCTTATATCTCGGCATAGTTTAAGCCTATTGGGAATAAACTTGGACACATGCTTCCTTATCTCAAGGGAATTGAGAGCAACGATATTGAGGTGATGAGGTCAACGAGCAAGGTCATTGTGAACTTAGTATAAAACTCTTTTTTCGGCTAAGATTTTGGTTTATATCGTGGTATATCCCGGGATTGGATCACCCTTTTGGGACTAAATCTGGATGTTTCCCCCTGTATCAAGGGGATGGAGCGAATTGATCTTGAGGTCAAAGATCAAGGTCATCGTGACCATGGTATAAAAGAATTGTTTCTGGTTTAGTTTATGGTTTTGTTCAACATATCGGCTTATGTCTCAGGATTGGTTCAGCCAATTGTGACTAAACTTACACACATGTTACATACATCAACCGGATGCAGTACGCTCCTACTGAGGACATGAGGTCAAAGGTCAAGGCCACTGTGACCTTGGTATAAAACCCAATACTTTTCGTTTAAGTTTTTGGCTTGGCCCAACATTTTATCATATAGCTCAGGATTGGTTCACCCTACTTGAATTTAGCTTGGTCACACGTTTACCAATATAATGTGGATGAAACACGATGATATTGAGGTCAAAGTTTAATGTAACATTTGCATAAAATGCAGACTTTAATATTTAAGTTCTTCCGCTTAGTTCATCTGCCATTTATTCCAGAATTGACCACGCTATTGGAACTAAGCACAGTCATTGTGATCTAGATACAAATCTAGATTTGCATTTGGGATTGCAAAATGTCAAAATGTTCCCAATATCTCGCCATTGTAGCGCTGATGTTGTGTTTGCTAATTATTAGTCTGCGCTGCCCCTCAGCCCGCCCAATGACGGCCGCCATGCCCATCAAAATATCTCTCATAGGGTGGGTTGAGGGGCAGCGCAGACTCAGATTACATAATTATTAACTCGACAGACGCT
>CM067371.1:27153648-27261148 GCA_034401795.1 Chaetoderma sp. LZ-2023a
GAAGCCTACAGTACTGTGATCAAGGTAAACTGCATGAGAAGCCTACAGTACTGTGATCAAGTTAAACTGCATGAGAAGCCTACAGTACTGTGATCAAGTTAAACTACTGGAGAAGCCGGCAGTACTGTGATCAAGTTAAACTACCGGAGAAGCCGGCAGTACTGTGATCAAGGTAAACTACTGGAGAAGCCGGCAGTACTGTGATCAAGTTAAACTGCTGGAGAAGCCGGCAGTACGGTGATCAAGTTAAACTGCTGGAGAAGCCGGCAGTACTGTGATCAAGTTAAACTGCTGGAGAAGCCGGCAGTACGGTGATCAAGTTAAACTACTGGAGAAGCCGGCAGTACTGTGATCAAGTTAAACTACTGGAGAAGCCGGCAGTACTGTGATCAAGTTAAACTACTGGCGAAGCCAGCAGTACTGTGATCAAGTTAAACTGCTGGAGAATCCGGCAGTACTGTGATCAAGTTAAACTGCTGGAGAAGCCGGCAGTACTGTGATCAAGTTAAACTGCTGGACAAGCCGGCAGTACTGTGATCAAGTTAAACTGTTGGAGAAGCTGGCAGTACTGTGATCAAGTTAAACTGTTGGAGAAGCCTACAGTACTGTGAGCAAGGTAAACTGCATCAGAAGCCTACAGTACTGTGATCAAGGTAAACTGCTGGGGAAGACTACATGACTATGATCAAGTTAAACTGCTGGAGAAGCCGGCAGTACTGTGATCAAGTTAAACTGCTGGAGAAGCCGGCAGTACTGTGATCAAGTTAAACTGGTGGGGACGTCTACAGGACTATGATCAAGGTAAACTGCTGGAGAAGCCTACAGTACTGTGATCAAGGCAGACTGCTGGAGAAGCCTACAGTATTATGATCAATTTAAACTGCTGGAGAAGCCTACAGTACTGTGATCAGGGTAAACTGTTGGGGAAGGCCGAAGTACTGTGATCAAGGTAAACTGTTGGGGAAGCCTACAGTACTGTGATCAAGGCAGACTGCTGGAGAAGCTTACAGTATTATGATCAAGGTACACTGCTGGGGAACCCTACATGACTATGATCAAGTTAAACTGTTGGGGAAGCCGGCAGTACTGTGATCAAGTTAAACTTCTGGAAAAGCCAGCAGTACTGTGATCAAGTTAAGCTGCAGGAGAAGCCTACAGTACTGTGATCAAGGCAAACTTCCAGGCAAGCATACAGTACTGTGATCAAGGTAAATTGCTGGCGAAATGTGCAGTACTATGATCACGGTAAACTGCCAGAGAAGCCCGGAGTACTGTGATCAAGGCAGACTGCTGGAGAAGCCCGCATCACTGAGATCAAGGTACACTAACGGAAGCCTACAGTACTGCGATCAAGGTAAACTAGCAGGGAAGCCTACGATATTGTGATTAAGGCAAACTGCTGGGCGCCCTACAGTACTGTGATCAAGGTAAACTGGCAGGGAAGCCTACAGTACTGTGATCAATTTAAACTACCGGGGAAGTCTACGGTATTGTGATCAAGGTAAACTGCTGGCGAAATTTGCATTACTGCCATCAAGGTAAACTGCTGGAAAGACTGTGATCAGGGTAAACTGACAGGGAAGCCTACAGTACTGTGATCAAGACAGACTCCTGGGAAAGTCAACAGCACTGTGATCAAGATAAACTGCTGGGGAAGCCTACAGTATTGTGGTCAAGGTAAACTGCTAGGGGAAGCCTACAGCACTGTGATCAAGGCACACTGCCGAGGGAAGCGTACAGTATTGTGATCAAAGGAAACAGCTGGGGAAGCCTGCAGTTCTGTGATCAAGGTAAATTGCTGCAGTAGGGGAGATCAACAGATTCTCTTAAGGAAGCCTACATTACCTAGATAAAGCGATTCTACTAGGTGAGTCTGAGCCACTCTTACTTTACATGATAAGATTCTGTGGTGAATGATTAGAGGAATCACATGCTGAGACTCAGTTTACAATAGTTACATCAAGGGATCTGTAAGTGGAGCTTACTATACTGAGATCAGGAATCTCTGCTTAGGATGTATGGAGTAGTCATGCCATAAAATGGGAGGGGCAAGGTAGAAATTGGCGAGAATTGCTAGAAATTGGAGAGGAGTGTCTAGGAATGGGCGGGGCATGTCTAATAATGGGCGGGGCGTGGCTAGAAATAGATCTTCCGCTGGGAAAAAAACGTACGTATTTAAATATTTCATTATATATACATGGGATTAGATGAAAAGAGAGGATACAAGTAAACCCTGGAAAATTGATTGTTTACGCTTTGCATAACCTTTAGCATAAGCTAGGCATTGGCTGAGAAGCCAATTAATAGTAAATCCGGGATTATTGATTTTCCTTGATGAGTAGCATCTTTAGCGGTACTGTTTGCTTGGTAATACCATGGCATGAGACATGACGATCAAATCTTTCGACCAATCAAAATTAACGACGTCCACTGGTAAAAGCGTCGGTGCTATAAAAGCGGTAAATCTTGCTATAACAGTGCTGTGCGCCATACTATTCGTATGGTAATGGTGATCTTCCCCATCTCTTTTTAAGCCTGAATATATCTGAGCATCTTTTCATGCGACAAGCTGCTGGATTTCCAAGCTGTAATTTGGTGTACATAGCGTACACCAAATTACAGCTTGGAAATCCAGCAGCTCGTTGCATGAAAAGATGCTCAGATATATTCAGGCTTAAAAAGAGACTGTGTTTTCGGGTGTCCTTTTTAACAATTCAATTTCATAATCAGGTGGGAGGGAGGTGGAGAGAGAGAGAGAGAGAGAGAGAGAGAGAGAGAGACTGACGTGCACCTAAATTACCAGCCCACTGCCCCCACTCCAACCCCCCCCCCCCAACCCCACCCCGCCCCGGCGTTACCTATTCATCCTTTACCCTCTTTGAGATCCCATTGCTAGGGAACAAAAAGACCATTCAATATTTGACTCCTCACTCCACAAAGTTGTGCGATATATGTTACACATAGGAATACCCTCCTTTTTCAAACACCAACATTATGTCATTTAGAAATTCCCCTTAGCGGGGACGGGCGATAGTGGCAGAATTAATTATATAAATAGAAAAATAGAGACAATAGGAACACCCTCCCTTTTCTCCTTATGTCCTATATTGGGCACCACAAAATAAATCATTGGGAAACTGCTCCTGACGTCATTCATATATAGGGTATAAAAAACCCAAAAATACGTCTTTGGGGGACACCCACAACACCAAAAATGGTCAACCCACCTCCTCAATCTACCTCCCCACCTCACTCGACCTCCTCAAATTTGGTATATTATGCCGCAGTATCTACTCCTAACACCAACACCACTAGTATATTACCATCACAAGTCACCATCTCCAGCACCACCACTAGGCACACGAGAAAGAGAGAGAGAGAGAGAGATTGAGAGAGAGAGAGAGAGAGAGAGAGAGAGAGAGAGAGAGAGAGAGTTACCTCATCGTGAAGCGCTTTCTTATTTCAAGCAGCAAGGAAGTTTAACGTCAATCCGGTCCTATATGACAAACGATCCTATAAATTTTCTTACAAAAGTCCAGAGAGCAAAATCTCATGTCTCAGCAAGTTTCAGGTTAAATAGTTTCAAACCCTATCAGGCGACCGCCTTAGTGAACACAAATCCAGTGACGACGAAGACATCGGTGGTTATCTTAACTGTCCGACTGCTGCAAACCACCGGACAATAATTTCAATGAGAATTAACTCTGGACCGGCAGAATATTTTGAAAACAATTTGACTGAAATTTGTTAGTGGCTTAGGCACCAATAACTCACATATCCATATTTAGGTCCTCATGGAAGAAGTAATCTGGCGAAATTCAACAGGAAAGCAAATAAGAAATAGCACATGTCCGTTGGAAGCTCGCAAGACGGTGGTTCTTACCCCTACCTCAACCTATCTTAAAGAACCGCCATCTTGTGGTCCAAAAATCCAGGTGGTTTCATAGGAGAGCTTAAAATATGCTCTGTTATCAAATGTGCTACAATCAGCGTTTCCGTTCTTGCTAAAAATCTGTGCTCATTAAGCCGTGTCTTCGGCTCGAGCTATTTATTACAGGATAGATTTCCGCTCATATCAAATTCTGTTGAATGACTATTTTTTAGTGTCGCGAAACGAATCCACCCAGTGTGGTATAGTACTATAGGTACACCAAAAAGTTATTTATATAAATGATACATGATGAATATTTTGAGAACAGTTTTACTGAAAGTTGTTGCTGCCTGTTGTAGCTTTCAGGTGAATTGCAAGCAACACCTTAAGCGACGAGAGCTTAGCGACAGAAGATGTAACGCATATATATATATATATATATATATATCGAATGAGATCTTGCGAGACACGAATGTATGTAAACAATGGAGGATAAATATAGGCCTATTATTTGCCATGCATGGAGACGCAACTACAATACTAAATATTTTTCTCCTAAGCAAATACCGACGGATATATCTATATGTGCAGTCATACATAGAATACAAGCTGATAAAATGATAAATATAGCCATTTTCCCCTGTTTAAGACTATATGCTCGGCCTCAACGTGGCGCAGTGGTGTAACCCACTAGGTGTCAATCCAGACATTTGGAGGGGCTAACCAGAGCATTATGCACAATGCTAATGAAATGACACTTGGGGATCGAATCAACCGAAATGGTGCTCGCACTGTGAGGATCCGCCAGGCAGGTGCAGCGCCGGGCTCCATGCCGCGAATGAGCTCACCCTCAGCTACTGGAGGTCCCATCAACTCGTCTTGTGGAGCCAGGGACGAGGATGGAGAGCTACTGGCCAACCGAAAGAGAAGACCAACACCAAAGAGAACCCTAGCATCAACATCATGCACTGAAACGCAGAAGGGGTTACCAACAAGAAATCAGAGATCGAACAGTTCCTGTACGAAAACAACATTGATATCTGCTGCATACAAGAGACACACCTGCAAGAAGGTAAACCATTTAAGATCAGAGGCTACCAGATTTTCCGGTGTGATCGAACAGGAAGAAAGAAAGGTGGGGTGATCACCTTGGTCCGAAACAGCGTGAACGCCAGCCAGATCAAAACCTTTATGGAAGCGGCAGAATATATCAAGATCAAGGTAACAACCAGCAACTCTGTGATTGACATTGTCAATTACTACTGCCCTAATGACAAAAATCTCTCACTTGACACAATCCAGGTACCAGACTGCCACTTCCTCATTGCGGGAGACTTTAATAGCCGGTCCCAGAGCTTGATACAGAACACTTGATAAACGAGGAGAAGACATTGAAGCATGGCAAGATGAAAAGCACCTTTTACATGTCAACGATCCCACAGATCAGCCTACCTTCTACTCGCGCCGGTGGCAATCGACAACAACGCCGGGCTTGGCATTTTGTACAGAAGACATTCACAGAAACCTCAGTAGAGTGGTCGGATCGCAGTTAGGAGGAAGCGACCACCGCCCAGTCCTCCTCTCTCTTTCTGGAAGTATTTCAACAAGTACACCTCAACATCCAAGGTTGAACTACAAAAAGGCAAATTGGAGTCTGTTCGGCATTCGTTCTAGTGAGCTTACCCAAAATATAGCAGTAGAAGGGAGAAACATCAACAATGTGGTCAAGGAATTTAATTCAAGTATCCTCAAGGATGCCAACGAAGCGATTCCTCGAGGGTTCAGGAGAAACTACCGCCCCTACTGGACAACAGAACTGATAAACTAGACAAGGCCAGAGAAGATGCAGAGGGTAATCTCTGTCATGAAAACCACTTCACGCTACAACAAACTAAAGCCAAGTATCTAAAGACCAAGCTGGAGGCCAAAAGAAGAAGGGGGGGGGGGAGACGGCAGGGTTTAATTGAGAGAGAGAGAGAGAGAGAGAGACACCACACAGCTATGGAGACTGACTAAAGCACTGAATGATGAGGGTGTCGGGGGAGAGAAGATTACTCTTGAAGAAGATGGACAAACACTGACAGGAAAGATGGCTGCATATGCTTTTGCGAAGGCATATGCAAAAGAAAGCAACATTTCTATACCACGGATGCGTCAAAAAGAGGTTAGAAAAGAGCAAAAGGAAAGAACAGACACCAACACTCATGATGCAATGAAAGTTGACATTAGTTTAGCAGAACTGAAGAAGGCTATCCGCCAATCGAAGAAGAAGAAATCTCCCGGGCCAGATGGCATTACGAATGAAATGATCCAACACCTTGGTAATGCATCTCTCCGCAAGTTGCTAGGCATCTTTAAACTCAGTTGGACCAATGGAGAGGTTCCTCAGTGCTGGAAAAGAAGCCAGAATGACTCCTATTCTGAAAAAAGGGAAAAACAAGACGAAAGTGCTGAGCTACCGTCCTATCAGTCTTACAAGCTGCATATGTAAGACCATGTAGCGCATCATCAACCAGCGGTTGCAGTGGTACCTGGAGTCGGAGAGCATTATAGTTTCAGAGCAGGCCGGCTTCAGAAGATACAGGAGCACAGAAGATCAAACAACACATCTTGCACAGGTCATAGAGGACACTTTTCAAGCCAAGAAGGTGATGCTAGCTGCCTTTATCGAACTTCAGAAGGCATTTGACAAGGTGTGGAAGGATGGACTCCTCGTGAAGCTCCGGCGCACAGGCATCGGTGGCAACCTGTTCCGATGGACCAGGTCGTACCTACACAATCGCAGAGCTAGGGTGCTGGTGGATGGACAATCTGGACAGAATGTATTGCTGAGACAAGGGGTGCCACAAGGCGGAGTATTATCACCAACTCTGTTCATACTCTTCATGAGTGATATTGTAGCAGAGCTGCCCAATGGGATCCAAGTAGCCCTCTATGCAGATGACCTCGTACTTTGGTGCACCGAGGAGTACACAACGACTGCCACGTACAGAGTGCAGCTCACCTTGGACAGAATTACAGCTTTGGCCAATCGCTGGTGTATTACCATCAACAAAGAAAAATCATCAGCCATGCTATTCTCACTGTCCACCAAAACCAAGGTTGGCAATCTGACACTGGGCGGTACTCCACTCGAGTACGAGGACCAGCAGACATACCTGGGAGTCACCTACGACAGAAGATTAACATGGAAGGAGCACATACACAATGCAGAGGCAAAGGCCAGAAGAAAGCTAAACATTATGAGGAAGCTGGCAGGAACAAAGTGGGGTGCCAATGGAAGGATCCTCAAGACCATCTACCTAGATGCCGTACGACCATACCTTGAGTATGGATCCAGCTCATGGATGACAGCAGCTAATTCTCATCAACAGAACCTCGACAGAGTACAAAACCAAGCACTGCGCATCATCACTGGTGGAATAAGATCACCGCCAATAGAAAAAATGGAGCAGACTTCAGGCATCCCCCCACTTAGCAAAGGAAGGGAAAGCTGCAAAGTTCAAACCGTTCAGCAGCCACCCGATAAAGATCAGGCAAGCACAGCTGTCATCAGGAAGACTTAAAAGATCAAGTTTTGTGAAAGAGACAAAAACACTTCAAAGGTAACACCACGAAATGTTGCCAGCACAAATAGAAGACCCGAACCACACCATTGATCCTCCACCCTGGGAAAACAAACTAGAGAGCATAGCTATTCGCACCACAGTACCTCATCTCACAACCAAAGATGAACACAGTGATGTGAGCAAGAAGGCCCTAACCATAGCCATGCTGGAAGAAATGTACCCTCAGGAGACATGTAAAAGGATCTACACAGATGGATCAGCCAAAGATGCAATTAGGAGCGGAGGTGCCGGACTGCACATGCAGTATCCAAACGGACAACATGAGTCAGCTGCAATACCGACGGGCAAACACTGCACAAACTACAGAGCTGAAGTAGAAGCACTGGTTCATGCAGCTAATACCATCAGCAGAACAGCAGACCCTATTGCACAGATTGTCTTTTTATCCGATGCCCGCTCCGTCCTTGAGGCTATCACCAAAGGTAAGCTGCCACGACTTGAAGAAGCACTACAAACCATCAAATGCTTTCGGATAGCATTGCAGTGGATCCCCTCACACTGTCGAGTCCAAGGAAAGGCGGAAGCAGACAAGATGGCAAAGGTGGGGGCAGAAGAGAATCAGACAGAAAACATGGTTACCCATACAGAGATGAAGACTATCATCAAGTCACTCTATAGAACACCTCAATCAGAAGATGCCTACCATCATCTCTCTAGGCCAGAGCAAGTGACCATTTTTCGTCTCAGAACTGGACACAACAGACTAAACCAACACATGTACAGGCGGTTCCACCTTACGACATCGCCCGCTTGTCCTTGTGGAGAAGCAGAACAGACCACAGAGCACATATTTCAATGTTGCAGTACGTATCAGCTGCTGAGAGAAGAGATCTGGCCTTTGTCACCCTCTTTTCTTGAAAAGCTGTATGGGCCTGTGGAAGAACTGCAGAAAACCACAGATTTCATCTTGAGAACGGCTCTCCAATTGTGATACCAGCGATCGAAAAGAAGAAAGAAGTCATCCATGTTTAAAACGTTTAGGTCTGAAACCAGTAGAACCTCTCTATAAAGGACACTATATGGCCCATCAAAATGTGCTCACTAAAGACATATTGCCGTATTAAGGGGCAATATGTCTTATATATACGAGATCAAGAAACAGCGTGAAGCCTAGTCTCTATTTTTAGATTTGGTTTACGTTATACGACGGACACGAAACCGACATACACAGACCTTCAGAATTTCCCACTGTAATACTAAGTTTTATCAAGGAACTGGCCAGAATCAACATGTACAGTGACTGTGACAGCGAGCTGCCATGTTTGGGTCCCGCTGCAGTTGCAGTAATCGCCATATCTTGGAAAAAAAGGCGACGAAGTGGAAAGAAAAGAAAACGAAGAATGCAGATTAGTCCGTGGCTAATAAAGAGGAATGATAACATGGGCATAATATGATATAAGAACTCACTGAGAGATATAATGCGAAAATCCAGAAACCTAAGCGTTTCCTACGGATTGACATCGATGCGTTTATACCTTTCTCGATCTAATTCATCCGATCATTGTACGGGCAACGCCTGGTATCAAGGAGCTAATTTCTGTATAAGAGCGGCTTCCTATAACACTTCGACAGCTTCTTGGCCCGGTTTAGATTATCTGTTCAATACGTTGAAAAGGGAGTCAAAGCCCTTCTAAAGCTCAATCAGCATAATTTCCCTGTTTTAATGGGGGAAAAGTAATTTAAAGTTTGTATGAGTACGTAATGGTCTTTTCCAGTTTTAACTATGTCCAGCCCATCTATAGCTAAGCTCCACCCACAACTCGCTTGTGTTCGGATCATGACAGGTAAGCCTAAACTGTTGAATATTTTGAAACTAATTTGACTTGGTGATGTTGCTTCCTATAGCAGCAATAGCGCCCAGTCAAATTGGTTTTACAAAATATTCAACAGCATGATTATTAAATAGTAAAGACATACAATTCGTACAACAGCGCATAGTCCGTCACCAGTGAACGTCTCCAGTTTTATCTATGCCCCGCCTATCTCTAGCTAAGCTCCACCCAAACCTCGCTCGTGTTGCGATCGATTGATCACCGAACTCCCTGACGTGTGACTGAGAATAGACAGCCTAGCAACCCCCCACCACACCCCACCCCAACCTCATCACATACACACGCACGCGCGCACGCACGCTCACACCAACACGCGACATTTTAGACCAATGCGGATAAACATATCTCAGTTAATTAGGCATAGACACTAATCAGTCCTAATTAATCCAAATAAGATGTATCTAGGAATAGGCGTTTTTCAATATGGCAAACATTTTTGCTATAATTATCATTCGATCAATTTATATCGCTTAATTGATATCATCTTCTATATTGTCGTGATTAATCACGCCGTCTGATGGTCGAGATCTTACGCGCGCGCGCGCACGGGCTTACGCACGCGCACGCGCGTTAATTTTCCAGCATTAATTTACTAATTGAGGATCCAGATTTAACAATGCCCCGCCCATCTTTGGCTAAGCTCCTCTCACGTTTTGCCCGTGTTGGTATCAATCGATCCGTACACTCTCTGAATCTCAATTTCCAGAAAACAATACAGATAAGATATTGAATATTTTGAAACTAATTTGACTCGGCGCTGTCCTGCCAACAGCGGCCAGTCAAATTAGTTTCAAAACATACAACAGAATGTTTATTAAATAGTAAAGACATACAATTCGTACAACTGGGCGGACTATTAACCGTGTTTGACGGACTAAATCGCGTCATTCATGACGTCATAACTATTGGAGGATGACAGTTTGCCCATCAATCACATGCCGTCATAATTAAATACGTGACGTGTAGGATGACATCAAAATCAATTACGCCATGGATGACGTAGCTAAGTTCGTCACGAACGCTTAATTGAGGACGGACTAAGCGTTGTTGTACTAATTGTACTTCTACCACTCAATAAACATTCTTTGCATATTTTGAAACTAATTTGACTGGGCGGCATTTGACACCCAGTCAAATTAGTTTTAAAATATTCAACAGCTTACCTGTATAGTTTTAAAAAAATTGATAGTTAGGGAGTTCAGGGATCGATTGATACCGACACGGGCGAAGTGTGAGTGGAGCCTGGAAAAGATGGACGGGGCATAGCTAAAAAACCTGGAAGCATCCATTAAATCAAGGAGACTGACGTATCAATCACAATGGACCTTTCCATTTTAGCTATGCCCCGCCCATCTCTAGCTAAGCTCCACCCACACCTCCATCATGTTGGGATAGAACGATCTCTGAACTCCCTGACTATCCATTTCCAGAATCTATACAGGTAACCTTTTGAATATTTTGAAACTAATTTGACTGGGTGCTGTTGCTGCCTGTGGCCACAACAGCGCCAAGTCAAATTAGTTTCAAAATATTCAACAGCATGTTTATTAAATAGTAGAGACACACAATTCGTACAACGTGTCGGCCTATTAAGAGTTAACGACGGGCCATATAGAACCATTTATGACGCAATGACTATGACGTCATCATATACGCCGCTCAGCTGATTATGACGTCATATGACGTCAGATTGATAGATGAATATTCTGGGAAGGGGAATTGACAGAAATACACTGTCATGAACATGGAATACCATTTATTAAACGTTCCCTTGAATATTTTAAAAACTAATTCGACTGGTACCGCTGCTATAGGCAGCATCAGCCCCTATTCAAACCAGTTCCAAAATACCCAATATGTCAGTTGTATAGTTACCATCGAATTGAGATTCCGGGAATTGAGAATTCAAAGTACACAAATCAATCCCAACACACTCAAGTCATGCACGGGACCTAGCTACAGATGGGCGGGGCCCAGCTACAGATGGGCGTGGCCTAGCAAAAAGTGGATATATCCATTGACCGGCACAATAACCGAGCCAGACTTTCCAGTGTTCAAAATAATCTCTTGGCCTGCAAATGGAAATTCAGTAAGCATATATTTTAATTTTTTTGACAAATTAGTATCACTATTGTTACATTCATTATTATCACTAATTATCAGCATCATAATAGTACACGTATTAGTGATGGGGGTGGCGATAGTAGCAGCTGTGGCGGTGGCAGTAGCGGTAATGGTAATGGTGGCGGTAATTGTAGCGGTGGTGGTAGTAGTAGTAGTAGTAGTAGTAGTAGTAGTAGTAGTAGTAGTAGTAGTAGTAGTAGTAGTAGTAGCAGTAGCAGTAGCAGTAGTAGTAGCGGCAGTAGTAGCAGTAGCAGTAGCAATAGCATTAGCAGCAGCAGTAGCAGTAGTAGTAGTGGTAGTAGTAGCATTAGCATTAGCAGCAGCAGCAGCAGTAGTAGTAGTAGTAGTAGTAGTAGTAGTAGTAGTAGTAGTAGTAGTAGTAGTAGTAGTAGTAGTAGTAGTAGCATTATCATTAGCAGCAGCAGCAGCAGCAGTAGTAGTAGTAGTAGTAGTAGTAGTAGTAGTAGTAGTAGTAGTAGTAGTAGTAGTAGTAGTAGTAGTAGTAGTAGTAGTAGTAGTAGTAGTAGTAGTAGTAGTAGTAGTAGTCGAAGTGAACGCACGCGTTTATTTAGCTCTGCAATTGCTGCCCGAATTTGCTAGTTTCTAGCGCGATTTTGTAGATAAATTTTATACATATATTTCGTATTAGTATTTCCTTTCAAACCTGATATTTAATTTGTAAATTCTTGTCTTGGTTGGAGCGCATTTTGTGTCTCCATTTTCTAAAGGCATTCCTCTTAGCTGGCGGTTTCCGCCATTTAATAGGGCTCCTCTTACTGTGGTCAATGCAATACATTTCTCGCTGCGCCAGTCTGCTATTTCTATAGTTCGTAGGCTAGCGCATTATATTTGGCAAGATCGCTTGAGTGAGTGGATTTAATTCCTTTGTCATTTGTAAGCACAAGCCTAGTTCTTTAACTATATAACTCCTTATAGTCAGTTGGCTGTCCCCGGTCAACTCGAACAGACTAACAAATATATGACTTGACTATTTAATCATATATTTGTTAGCATACTTTAATCGGCTAGGTGTTAGTGAACCACTTAGAAAGTGGTTCAAACTAACAAGTATACGACTGTACTCTCTATTCGTATATTTGTTGGTAGACGTCAGGGTTTCAAAAGGGGACACTATTTATTTAGTGTTTAGCTCTTTCCCCGACGTCTTGGTGTTATATATTTGTATTATATATTGTAGTAGTATGGGGTTCTGCTTTTTATAAAACACCATGGCAACCTCATATAAGCGTACCCTGAGTCTTAAAATCACGACAAAGGCTTGGGGTGTTTCGGCAATTGAGGTGTATCATGGGTTGAAGGATGTAGTTGGGGCAGGGCCACGGGTCCTTCAAGGTCTCGTTAATGTTTCCAAATCTGTATGGAATGTCACCGTAGTTAATGAAAGTGTGAAGGAAAAGTTGCTCGACGAGGTCCTTGTCGTGAAGGGTGAGGTGTGTAATGTGGAGGAAATAGATTCTGATCGTCTATTAGTCAAGATGAAGGTTCCATTAGAGATCCCAGATGAACGGGTTATCACTGAATTGACCAAGTATGGCAAAGTGGACAAAGTAGAACACGAGACCTATCCATTTGATCGAACCTTAGAAAATGGCATCAGAAGAATTTGGTTTGAAAAGGTAGAACAACCTCTCCCAAGCAAGGTCACCATAGATGGTCGATTTATCTTGCCATTATGGTACAGGGGGCAAATCAAGGAGTGTAGAATCTGCTTAAGCACAGAACATCTTGCAACAGATTGCCCTAACAAAAACAAATGTCTAGTTTGTGGATCATCTGATCATTTTAAGTGGCGATGCCCGCAGAACAAATATGTCAAAAAGGGTGCTGATAAAAGTGCAGAGCAAGTTGTCTCTAAAGAGAATGTCATAGAACCGGTAGCTGCTGAGATTGTAGCTGAAATCCATACTAATGGGAAGCACGTTGCTAAGGAAAATGTCATTGAACCAGTAGTTGCTGAGATTGTAGCTGAAGTCCATGTTAATGAGAAGCATGGGGAAAAAACTAAGAATCCAATCGCTGTAGTTGCAGGCGATGAAATAGAGGTTCTAGATGAGGGGCTAAGTCTTACTCCAGTAACAAGTCAATCCAAGTTTGATGAGAGAGAGGCTAGTTCCACACAAGTTGAAGATGATGATAAATACCCTCTGGAAGAGAGTTTTAATTTAGGACAAGTAAAATTCAGGTCGCAAGATACTGAAACTAACTTTGATTTTCCACTGAGTACACTCAATCTAGACGATTTAAATAATATAGAGAAAGTAATTGGTGTCTCGGATCAATTGAGTGGAACAAAGCGACAGAAAGATGGAGAGAGTTCTGAATCAGAAATAGAGGAAAGTGATATAGAAGACGATAATATGTCAGTCGCTGAATCTGATATATCCATTCAAACACAGAGTTCTAAATCACCTGATGAAATGGTCATGTACAGGTCAGAGGCAGGAGAGGTGTTAGTTCCATATGTGACGGCAAATGGTGTTAAATATAGGCATCTGCGTCATGATTCAGATATATTAAAATATAAGCATTTGGAAAAAGTTGAGCTAAGTAATGCAGCATTTGTGAGTAAAATAGGTAAATGGTCTAAGAGAGGGTCGAAAAAAACAAAATCTAGTTAGCTTAATAATGGCGGTTTTACACAGCATTTTATTACCTTTTATGCTAATTTGCACACTCAATTGTAGAGGCTTAAATAGTGACATAAAGCAACGTCACTTACTAGAGACTCTGAAAAATGAGCAGATTGACATTGCTTTGATACAGGAAACAAAAATTCAGAAGTCAGAATTATACGATAATTTAGAAAAGATTTCTGGATCCAGAATATTTTATTCGTTATCTAAAGATAATAGTGCAGGCGTAGCAATTGTTATACTCCCTCGTTGTTCAGCCTATGTAAATATAATCTCTTCAGTATCAGGTGCAAATGGTCGCTGGGTGAGAGTCACGCTAGATATACAACAAACACGTATCACGTTGCTGTGTATATATGCACCTACATCTCATCAACTACGTCGTAATTTTTTTAAGGAGATGTCTAAAACAGCACTAGATAACATCACTGAAAACTTAGTAATGGGTGGTGACTTTAATTGTGTCTTAGACAAAGAAAATGACAGGAATGCAACTTCAACTTATACTGATACATCACATAGACTCTTAAAAGAAATATGTGATAATGAAAATTTAGTGGACACCTATAGAATATCAAAACCTCATGGTAAAGATCTTACATGGTTTTCGGTAGATGGTAAAGTTGGTTCAAGGATCGACAGAATTTATGTAAATAGTTTGTTAACAGGGTACTGGAGAGATGTTAATATTAAGCCAGTTGCATTCTCTGATCATAACATGGTTTGTGTAACCTTTGCCAATGCTGACTGGGTAACAAAAGGGGTCGGGTTTTGGAAATTAAACACAACACTGTTGGGAGAAGAATTTTATAAGAATAATATAGAGAGTTGTTGGCAACATTGGATTAATAGGAAAGCATCATATAAGAGCACATTGCAATGGTGGGAGGATGTTAAACTGGATTTAAAGTATGTTTCCCGAAAGTATGCTATTAGAAAAGCACAGGAAATACGCAAACGCAAGAAAACACTTCATCGATCACTGATGAAAATTAATGCTAAAGTAAATAATGGTGAAGAGAATTATTATGAATTACTGGTTAAAATTAAAAGTAAAATAAGAGATATAGAACACTATGAGTTTGAGGGTGCAAAAATTAGAGCAAGAGCCCAGATGCACGCAGAAGGGGAAAAGCCAACCCGATATTTTTGCGCATTAGAAAAAGCACGGGCAATAGATAAGGTGATGTGCTCATTAAACATGCCGGATGGTTCAACCGTCTTTACCAACAATGAAATGAGTACTATTGTATGCAATTACTATGAGTCATTGTACAAGTCAGAGGGAATTGATGAAGATGCAAAATTGGATTTGTTAGCAAATATAGACAAAAAGGTGTCAGACACAGGCAGTGAGTTTTGTGATCAACCCTTAACACTAGAAGATTTAACTAAATCCCTTAAAGGTATGAAACTAGAAAAATCACCGGGGTGTGATGGCCTTCCAGTTGAATTTTACCAAACGTTTTGGCACCTTGTGGGTCCAATAATGGAAGAATTAGGCACTGAAATTTTTGAGAAAGGCCATTTACCACAAACTATGGCTAGGGCATACGTAAGGCTAATATATAAAGGAAATGACAGACGTCTAATTCAGAACTACAGACCAATTTCTCTACTATGTGTAGACTACAAAATAATATCCAGAGCACTAACATTGAAACTAGGTAGTGTTTTAGGAGAAATCATTGGAACAGAGCAGACATGTGCTGTACCCAGGAGGACAATTCTAACCAATACCATGGTAATAAGAGACCTTATACAATTGGTTGAGAAGGATAGCATCCCTCCAGCTGTGATTGCCTTGGACAATGAAAAGGCATTTGACCGGGTGGAATGGGATTTTCTTTTTAATTCTTTGCAATCGTTTGGGTTAGGCTCAAACTTTATTAAATGGGTAAAGATTTTATATACGGATATCAAGAGTAGCTATTTAGTGAACAATCAATTATCCAGAGAAATTGTCTTAGAACGTGGGGTTAGACAGGGGTGTTCCCTATCGCCATTATTATTTGTTATTGTGATGGAATCACTTGGCATAGCATTGAGGCAAAATAATAACTTTCAAGGCATATGTATTCGTGGCATAGAAAGACCACTTAAGCTGTCACAATATGCTGATGACACAACTGTGTTTACCAGTTCAAACAATGATTTTGCAATTTTAAACCACGTACTAGAAAAGTTCCAAAATGCATCTGGTTTGAAAATCAATAAAGGAAAATCCAAAGGATTATTTCTGGGGCCATGGAAAGAGCGGAATGACCAGCCACTTGAAATCAATTGGTCTAATGATACCATTAAGATTTTAGGCATCTATTTTGGCAGGAAACCGAATACAATACAAAATTGGAATGAACGAGTATCTAAGCTTAAGAGAATATTAGCAAATTGGAAGCGTCGTCGTCTTTCAATCTTTGGTAGAGTGTTTGTTGTCAACAACTTGGCATTATCTGGGCTATGGTATACAGCATCGGTTGTACACATGCCAAAACATGTAGAAAAGGAGGTTAATGAGTTGATATTGTCATTCATATGGGAAGAAAAGAATCATTTAGTTTCCCATCGTGTTCTCAATAATGCTAAGTTAGAAGGAGGACTTGATTTAATTGATATTAAAGTGAAATGTGTTTCTTTAAGGTTAAAATTTGTGGATGATCTTATTACATCAGATGAGACGTGGGCATGTGTTTCACGAGCTCTCATGGAGAGAATTGTAGAACCATTTCTGGCGGAGCATGTGTTTACCTCAAAGAAGCCACCTCCGAATAGCCAAATGATACCAGATGTGTTTAAAGATCAAGTTAAGGGGTTAGAAATATTTGACAGATACATGCCTCCACCTACGTGCTGGAAGGAAGTACTAGAACAGCAATTGTGGGGCAATAGTAATATATGTTATAACAATGCAGTACTTTATCTACCGTCCTTTGCAAAATATGGCATTCAACATTTATCGGATATGATACACCCTCAAACACGTAGATGGATTTCAATGCAAGACGTAGCTAGAAAAACACATATGAGGCATATAGATGTCCAGCGGTTGCTAAATAAAATAAAACATGCTGTACCAATTGAATGGTTTCGTCTGCCAAATGTAAATAATAATAGTTTGACTCCACAACCCGCATTAGTTCTTGATGATGAGATGTTAAAATACAAGATGAGATCCAAGGAACGGTACCATATTATGAGACGAAAACAAGTAACACCTCCCATAGCAATTAGGAGATGGGATGACTCAAGCTATAAACCATCCAGTTGGAAAAATGTATGGAAAATCTTACATTCTCCATCCATACCAAATATGGCTCGTGATTTATTGTGGCGATTACTACATCGACGTCTATGGGTGGGACACTTGACATACAAGTGCAATATTACGACTTCTGATAGGTGTTACTTATGTCAAACAGACGAGGAAACAATCGAGCATTTATTTGTGGAATGTCCAATATCGTCACAATTTTGGGACTATATCAGCCAAATCTTGGCAAAATTTGGAGCGAAGCCCATTGTTCTAGACACGCATGTAGTCTTATTTAGAGAATTTAGATCAAGCGGTGTAAATATCATAAAGTCTGAAAGGACTATTTTAATAACAATACTAACCATAGGTGTTTGGGCCATTTGGAAACATCGGTGTGCACAGACGAAAAATCCATCTATGGGCAATCACAATAGAGCAATAAAGGCAATATTTCGTTCATTGCTGCTGAATCATATTCCTTGCGAATATTTTAGATTAAAGCAGCATGGTAAAGAAAAAGTATTCAAGGACATATGGTGCAAAACAAACATAGTTTCAATAGAGTTGGGAGCTGTAAAAATAAATGAGCCTGCACTAGCTTAAATCATTTAATTACTACAGCTGATTTATCTGTGTCTTTTAATTAATCTGTGTCATGTAATTCATTTTAGTCTGCACTTTGATATTGTTATGTTTAATAATTCATGTTAAGAAATAAACAGACTGGGGTAATTTAATAATCAATCGATAAAGTAATTTGCCATTGAATTATAAAATTGTCCCAGGTAATTTTAGGAATTTGCACAGAGTTTTATAGGGTTATTTGTTCCCGGGTAATTTACAAAACCTTACAACAAAGTAAATCAAAAATGGAAACAAGAGCGCCATCTATTTCCATCTATTTTTCTGTAATTTTCCTGCTGACTATATATGTTATGCTACCTGAATGCTACTATGCCCGCTGATCTTTAAGACTCAGCCCACTGGCGTCAATGATTGACTTATTTGTCATTGATTGACGAGTCACTTTTCATTTGTTGAATAGTTGCACTCGCCACACGGGTCTACTACCACACATGGATTGAATGGTAATTTACAAAACCTTATAATAAAGTAAATTGAAAATGTAAACAAGAGGGCCATCAATTTTTCTGGAATTTTTCTGCCGACTATATGTATTATACTAGCCAAATGCTACTACGCCCGCTGATCTTTAGAGAATCAGCCCACTGGCGTCAATGATTGACTTATTTGTCATAGATTGACGAGGCACTTTTCATTTGTTGGATAGTTGCACTCGCCACACGGGTCTACTACTACACCTGGGTTGAATAGTAATGCCTTTGTTAAGTTTTGTTTTGCTATCGGAGCTTTATCAGCATATTGTTTTGTATCTATACTTTTTAAGCCATATGTATTTATAGATTGTATTAATCCTCATTATTTATCACTGTTTTGGTGTAATATTAATCAAGATTACTAGTTCACCAGGTTTTTTTCTGGGGGTTTGCAAGCCTTTTTAAAGGAGTTCCTCCGTGAAGTTTGTCCGACTGCGTCAGCGTCGGTTTTTCAAAAAAAAAAAAAAAAAAAAAAAAAGTAGTAGTAGTAGCAGTAGCAGTAGCAGTAACATTAGAATTAGCAGCAGCAGTAGCAGTAGTAGTAGTAGTAGTAGTAGTAGTAGTAGTAGTAGTAGTAGTAGTAGTAGTAGTAGTAGTAGTAGTACTAGTAGTAGTAGTAGTAGTGGTAGTAGTAGTAGTAGTAGTAGTAGTAGTAGTAGTAGCAGTAGCAGTAGCAGTAGTAGTAGCGGCAGTAGTAGCAGTAGCAGTAGCATTAGCATTAGCATTAGCAGCAGCAGTAGCAGTAGTAGTAGTAGTAGTAGTAGTAGTAGTAGTAGTAGTAGTAGTAGTAGTAGTAGTAGTAGTAGTAGTAGCAGCAGTAGTAGTAGTAGTAGTAGTAGTAGTAGTAGTAGTAGTAGTACTAGTAGTAGTAGTAGTAGTGGTAGTAGTAGTAGTAGCAGTAGCATTAGCATTAGCAGCAGCAGCAGCAGTAGTAGTAGTAGTAGTAGTAGTAGTAGTAGTAGTAGTAGTAGTAGTAGTAGTAGTAGTAGTAGTGGTAGTAGTAGTAGTAGTACTAGTAGTAGTAGTAGTAGTAGTAGTAGTAGTAGTAGTAGTAGTAGTAGTAGTAGTAGTAGTAGTAGTACTAGTAGTAGTAGTAGTAGTAGTAGTAGTAGTAGTAGTAGTAGTAGTAGTAGTAGTAGTAGTAGTAGTAGTAGTAGTAGTAGTAGCATTAGCATTAGCAGCAGCAGCAGCAGTAGTAGTAGTAGTAGTAGTAGTAGTAGCATTAGCATTAGCAGCAGCAGCAGCAGTAGTAGTAGTGGTAGTAGTAGTAGTAGTAGTAGTAGTAGTAGTACTAGTAGTAGTAGTAGTAGTAGTAGTAGTAGTAGTAGTAGTAGTAGTAGTAGTAGTACTAGTAGTAGTAGTAGTAGTAGTAGTAGTAGTAGTAGTAGTAGTAGTAGTAGTAGTAGTAGTACTAGTAGTAGTAGTAGTAGTGGTAGTAGTAGTAGTAGTAGTAGTAGTAGTAGTAGTAGTAGTAGTAGTAGTAGTAGTAGTAGTAGTAGCAGTAGCAGTAGCAGTAGTAGTAGCGGCAGTAGTAGCAGTAGCAGTAGCATTAGCATTAGCATTAGCAGCAGCAGTAGCAGTAGTAGTAGTAGTAGTAGTAGTAGTAGTAGTAGTAGTAGTAGTGGTAGTAGTAGTAGTAGTAGTGGTGGTAATAGTAGTAGTAGTAGTAGTAGTAGTAGTAGTAGTAGTAGTAGTAGTAGTAGTAGTAGTAGTAGTAGTAGTAGTAGTAGTAGTAGTAGTAGTAGTAGTAGTAGTAGTAGTAGTAGTAGTAGTAGTAGTAGTAGTAGTAGTAGTAGTAGTAGTAGTAGTAGTAGTAGTAGTAGTAGTAGTAGTAGTAGTAGTAGTAGTAGTAGTAGTAGTAGTAGTAGTAGTAGTAGTAGTAGTAGTAGTAGTAGTAGTAGTAGTAGTAGTAGTAGTAGTAGTAGTAGTAGTAGTAGTAGTAGTAGTAGTAGTAGTAGTAGTAGTAGTAGTAGTAGTAGTAGTAGTAGTAGTAGTAGTAGTAGTAGTAGTAGTAGTAGTAGTAGTAGTAGTAGTAGTAGTAGTAGTAGTAGTAGTAGTAGTAGTAGTAGTAGTAGTAGTAGTAGTAGTAGTAGTAGTAGTAGTAGTAGTAGTAGTAGTAGTAGTAGTAGTAGTAGTAGTAGTAGTAGTAGTAGTAGTAGTAGTAGTAGTAGTAGTAGTAGTAGTAGTAGTAGTAGTAGTAGTAGTAGTAGTAGTAGTAGTAGTAGTAGTAGTAGTAGTAGTAGTAGTAGTAGTAGTAGTAGTAGTAGTAGTAGTAGTAGTAGTAGTAGTAGTAGTAGTAGTAGTAGTAGTAGTAGTAGTAGTAGTAGTAGTAGTAGTAGTAGTAGTAGTAGTAGTAGTAGTAGTAGTAGTAGTAGTAGTAGTAGTAGTAGTAGTAGTAGTAGTAGTAGTAGTAGTAGTAGTAGTAGTAGTAGTAGTAGTAGTAGTAGTAGTAGTAGTAGTAGTAGTAGTAGTAGTAGTAGTAGTAGTAGTAGTAGTAGTAGTAGTAGTAGTAGTAGTAGTAGTAGTAGTAGTAGTAGTAGTAGTAGTAGTAGTAGTAGTAGTAGTAGTAGTAGTAGTAGTAGTAGTAGTAGTAGTAGTAGTAGTAGTAGTAGTAGTAGTAGTAGTAGTAGTAGTAGTAGTAGTAGTAGTAGTAGTAGTAGTAGTAGTAGTAGTAGTAGTAGTAGTCGAAGTGAACGCACGCGTTTATTTAGCTCTGCAATTGCTGCCCGAATTTGCTAGTTTCTAGCGCGATTTTGTAGATAAATTTTATACATATATTTCGTATTAGTATTTCCTTTCAAATTTTATGTTTAATTTGTAAATTCTCTTCTTGGTTGGAGCGCATTTTGTGTCTCCATTTTCTAAAGGCATTCCTCTTAGCTGGCGGTTTCCGCCATTTAATAGGGCTCCTCTTACTGTGGTCAATGCAATACATTTCTCCCCGCGCCAGTCTGCTATTTCTATAGTTCGTAGGCTAGCGCATTATATTTGGCAAGATCGCTTGAGTGAGTGGATTTAATTCCTTTGTCATTTGTAAGCACAAGCCTAGTTCTTTAACTATATAAATCCTTATAGTCAGTTGGCTGTCCCCGGCCAACTCGAACAGACTAACAAATATATGACTGTACTATCTATTCATATATTTGTTAGTATACTTTAATCGGCTAGGTGTTAGCGAACCACTTAGAAAGTGGTTCAAACTAACAAATATACGACTGTACTCTCTATTCGTATATTTGTTGGTAGACGTCAGGGTTTCAAAAGGGGGCACTATTTATTTAGTGTTTAGCTCTTTCCCTGACGTCCTGGTGTTATATAAGTATATATTTATTATATATTGTAGTAGTATGGGGTTCCTCCTTTGGTAAACCACCATGGCAACCTATAAGCGTACCATAAGCCTTAAAATAACAACTAAGGGGTGGTGTGTCACGGTTATCGACGTGTATCATGGGTTAAAAGACGTCGTTGGCGCAGGACCTGCTACTTTGCAGGGGCTTATCAATGTTACTAAAACTGTATGGAATGTAACAGTGTCAAATGAGGGGTCAAGGAAAAGCTTCTGGAAGATGTTCTTATTGTAAATGGTGAAGTTTGTAACGTAGAGGAAATCGAGTCAGATAGGTTGCTAGTGAAGATGAAAGTTCCACTAGAAATTCCAGATGACAGAATCATAAGTGAACTCAAGAAGTATGGCAAAGTGCAAAAGATTGAACGGGAAACGTATCCCTTTGACAGAACGCTAGAAAACGGTGTAAGACGTATTTGGTTTGATAAAGTGGATAGCCCTTTACCAAGCAGATTGACGCTTGATGGCAGCTTTGTCCTGCCCTTATTGTATAGAGGGCAAATTAAAGAAAGCCGGATTTGCCTAAGTACTGACCATTTGGCAACAGATTGTCCCAATCAAAACAAATGTTTGCTCTGTGGTTCAGTTGACCATTTTAAATGGGGCTGTCCAAAAAATCAAAACA
This sequence comes from Chaetoderma sp. LZ-2023a, assembly GCA_034401795.1. Lineage (NCBI taxonomy): Eukaryota > Metazoa > Mollusca > Caudofoveata > Chaetodermatida > Chaetodermatidae > Chaetoderma > Chaetoderma sp. LZ-2023a. Next base: position 27,176,104 of record CM067371.1, read on the forward strand.
AGCCCTCAGTATCAGGAGATAATCGCCCATTAAAGGATGCAACTGAGTCAAATGCTTCTGAAGCAACAGCTACGGAAGCTGTTGTTTTGGTTCATGCCACTGTAAATGACACAAACAAATCATCAAATCCTGTTAAAGTAACTACAGTTGATGAAATTCATGTATTAGAGGAGGGTATAACCTTAAGTCAAGAAAATACTCAAAATGCAGTGGAGCCAAACGTTGCTGTAAAAGACACGCAGGAAAATGATGATCTTACAGAAGAGCCAGTTTACAATTCCTTAGAAGATGAATTAAAATTAGGACAGGATAAGTTTGGGACGCAGAAGACAGAAAGTTCAGTCGATTGTCCGCTAAGCCCACTTGATTTAAGTCAGCTTGAAGATATGATAAATGATGCTCCTGCCAAATGTTACTTAAGTAGCAATAAGCGTCATAAAGAAGACAATAGCTCAGAATCTGAGATTGAAGTAAATGATATGGATGATGATACAATGTCAGTTGCAGAATCAGATGTGTCCATTCAAACACAGAGTTCACAGATGAAAGATGAAATGGTAATGCACCGATCAGAAGGGGGTGAAGTGTTAATGCCATATGTAACGGCGAGAGGCGTGAAATATCGTATACTGCGCCATGATTCTGATATTTCCAAATATGAATATTTGTCTGTGGTAGAACTAGGAAATATTGAATTCGCAGGAAAATTAGGTAAATGGTCTAAGAAACGAGCTAAAAACCCCAAATCTAGTTAATCTAATGATGGCGGTTGTAAACATCATTTTACAAATTATGATTATCTGCACCATCAATTGAAGAGGATTAAATACCGAATTCAAGCAGCGCCACTTGCTTGAAGAATTAGCAAATGAGAGAGTTGATATTGCTTTTCTACAAGAGACCAAAATTCAAAAAGCTGAAGTGTATGAATCTCTCAAAGATATTTCAAAAGGGCAGATTTTTTTTTCTTTATCACAAGATAATAGTGCAGGAGTGGTCATTCTTATCCTGCCCCGCTGTCTCAACTATGTTGACGTTATATCGTCGTCATCAGATCCAAATGGACGATGGATTTGTGTATCAATTGATGTACTAAACACAAGTTTAAATTTGATGTGCCTTTATGCACCTACCTCGCATCAACTGCGCCGTGAATTTCTAAATGATGTTTCCACAATAATTCAAGGCAGAACGCCTGAAAACCTAATTATGGGCGGTGACTTTAATTGCATATTAGACGAGGCTAAAGACAGAAACTCTAGGTCTAATTTTAATGACACATCGCATAATATTTTGAAACACATTTGTGAAAATAAAAGCTTGTTAGACACTTATCGGATTGAAAATCCAGAAGGCCAGGAATTTACTTGGTTTTCAACCGATGGAAGGTTAGCTTCAAGGTTAGACAGGATCTATGTAGAACGTTCATTGAAAGGTTACATGTGTAAAACTAACATAAAACCAGTAACTTTCTCTGATCACAATATGTTTTCCATCACATTAGACAATGCTGACTGGGTCAAACGAGGAGATGGATTTTGGAAACTTAATGTAGCATTGCTACGAGATAGTTGCTACCGCAAATGTGTGGAAAGTTGTTGGAGGCATTGGGATGAAAGAAGAGGTTCGTATGAATGTATAACAGACTGGTGGGAAGATGCTAAATCAGACCTGAAATATATTTCAAGGCAGTATTCCATTAGGAAAGCACGTGAAATACGAAAACGTAAAAAGGCGCTTCAGAGGTCGTTGTGTAAAATTAATAAGAAAATTAATGATGGGGAATATAATTATTACGAACTATTAGTTAAATTAAAAGGTAGACTAAATGAAATAGAGCAATATCAGTTTGATGGCGCCAAAATAAGGTTAAGAGCACAAATGCACACCGAGGGCGAAAAGCCTACACGTTACTTTTGTAACTTGAAAAAAGCAAGAGGTATAGAGAAATTAATGCGCTCACTGAAGACTAATGATGGAGTATCAGTGTGCTCAAATGCAGAAATGATTGAAACAGTATCCGAATTTTACAAATCATTGTATAAATCTGAGGGAAGCGAGGAAACTGCAACTAGAGATGTTTTAGCTAATATAACGAAAAGACTTCCAGATTCATGTCGCGAAAGCTGTGACCAATCAATAACAATTGATGATTTGACAAAATCCCTCAAAGGTATGAAGTTAGAAATGTCTTCTGGATGTGACGGACTTCCAGTTGAATTTTATCAAACATTCTGGCACATATTTGGGCCAGTATTAGAAGAAATAGCAACCAGCATTTTTAAGCAAGGGCATCTCCCTGCATCGATGGCCCAAGCATACGTTCGGCTTATATACAAGAGGGGTGACAGAAATAAAATACAGAATTATAGACCAATCTCTCTACTCTGTGTAGATTATAAGATTATTACTCGGGCACTAACATTAAAACTTTGCGCAGTCCTAGGCGAAGTCATTCATGATGATCAAACCTGCTCTGTGCCAGGAAGATCAATATTAAACAACACTTTGCTTATACGGGACCTTATTCAATTAGTTGAAAAGGATTGTATCCCAGCATCAATAATAGCACTTGATAACGAGAAGGCGTTTGCCAGACTAGAATGGGATTTCTTGTTTAAGTCTTTAGACCATATTGGCTTTGGTTCAAGATTTATTAAATGGGTCAATAATTTATATACTGATATAATAACAAGTTGCTATTTAGTTAACAATCAGCTATCCAAACCTGTAGTGTTGGAATGAGGTGTCAGACAGGGTTTCTCACTGTCCCCGCTTCTATTCGTCATAGCTATGGAATAGTTGGGGGCCACATTGAGGCAACGCAATGACTTTCAAGGAATATGTATACATGGCGTAGAAAGACCACTAAAGGTTTCTCAATATGCAGATGATACGACTGTGTTTGCGGGTAAAAATACGGATTTTAGAATTTTAAATGGAGTATTAACAGATTTTCAAAGGCATCTGGACTTAAAGTCAATAAAGATAAATCTAAGGGATTGTTTTAGGCGATTGGACGGGCAGAACTGATAATGTGATGGATATTAACTGCTCAAATGATGTCATAAAAATTTTGGGTATTTACTTTAGTAGAGAACAAAATGTATTACTAAACTGGGAAGAAAGAATATCCAAGCTAAAGTGTGCATTACTAAATTGGAAACGACGTCGCCTAACTGTCTTTGGCAGGACATTTGTCCGTAATAATTTAATTTTATCTGGACTGTGGTATATCGCTTCTGTAGTTCATATGCCCAAATCAGTAGAGTCAAAGATCAACACGTTACTTTTGTCCTTCTTATGGGAGGACAAAGCCCATTTAGTATCACAGTCAATCCTCACCAATGAAAAGCATGCCGGAGGCCTGGATTTTGGTTAATGTTTCAGCAAAGTGTGCTTCTTTAAAATTAAAATTCTTGAATAAGTTACTTACTTCAAACTCATCTTGGTCAAGTGTTTCAAGGGCACTTCTCCAAAGGTACGTTGACCCATTTCCAGTAGAACGTTTTTTTATGTGCAATAAACTGCCACCTAATCATCAAAAGATTCCAAATGTATATAAAGAACAGCTCGAAGCCTTAAAAATATTTACACGATCAATGCCACAACCCAATTGTTGGGAAGATGCCTTAGAGCAACGTCTTTGGGGCAACGAGTTGATTCGTGATAATGATGATGTATTATATTTGCCCTCTAAGGCCAAAAATGGTATTCAATATTTACGTGACTTGGTAAATCCGAAATCTCGTAAATGGGTTGCGATGCAAGATGTAGCAAGAATAACATCAATGAGACATATTGATGCTCAGCGCTTATTTGTTAGAATAAAGAATGCAATACCTGCTGTATGGTTCAAATTGCCGAAAGCACGTGGCAACATTGATATGTTGCAACCAACATTAGTATTTATGTCAGAACATATAAAATGCAACATGGCATCTAGAGACTGGTATAGAATTCTAATGCAAAGTCGGAGACAGACTCCTATTGTGGTTAGGCATTGGAACAATTTAGGATGCACGCCAAAGAACTGGAAAAATGCCTGGAAACCAATACATCTACCTTGCCTACCAGGAAATGCACGGGACCTGGCATGGCGATTACTCCATCGAAGGCTATGGGTCGGCCATCTTACTTATATGTGTAAAATATCAAGTACAGACCGGTGCTTATTATGTAATACTGAGGAGGAAACGATAGACCATCTATTTACTCAGTGTCGCATAACTACAGGCTTTTGGGTATATATCAATATGCTCCTTGCTAAATTTGGAACCAAATATGTGAATTTAGTGGCTGAAACAATTTTGTTCAGAGATTGCTCAACTATCGGACGAATCATTAATAGCAAGGAGAAAGAATTGTTAATAACCCTGTTATCTGTAGGAGTGTGGGCCATCTGGAAGCATCGGTGTTCAGAGGCCAGAGATAAAACTAGCAACAACCATCAGAGAGCCATAAAGCTATATTTCGATCATTGTTGATAAACTGCATTCATTGTGAATTTTACAGGCTAGTATTACATGGGAGAGAAAGTAGATTTAAAGACGTATGGTGCAAAACTGGCCTAGTATCAATTGAATACGGATATCTAAAAATATCAGAAGCGGAACTTGTATAAGCTAGCACACTGGCTGCTTGCTGTATATTGATAAATGCTATTTTAATTTAATTTAATTGCCTTTATTTTAAAATTGTAATGCCTTAGGAGACTCTAATCTTGACGAATATCATAACCTTGGGATCAGAATATTTAAATATCAAATGAGCATTATGTCAATATTCTGGAGGTGATCCGATTTTCAAGTTAACAGAATGTGATATCTTACAATTAGCTTCCTGTTGTAAATATTTACTGTAGGTGTATTTGTTCTAGGGTAATTTGCAAAAACTTACAATGAAGTAAATTTAGAATGTGAACCCAGAGCGCCATCTAAGTAGTTATAGTTTGTATACGTTTGCTTTGTGCATTATATTATATAACGGCTACCACGTCCGTTGGGTATTTAATAATCGGCTAACAGGCGTCAATGAGTGACTTTTTGTTACTTATTGACGAGTCACCTCGCCACTTGTTGGCGAGCTGCACTCGCCATTTGGCCCTACTACTATACGGTGTGCTACGTTAAACTACATATGATCTACTTAGCCTGCCGGTCATGAATCGGCTCAATAGCATCAATGATTAGCAGTAGCTTACTGCTAATTATTGATGAGTGGCTTTACCACTTGTTGGTTAGCTATGCTCGCCATTTGGGCCTACTACACACGGTGTGCAAATAGCAATGTCTTTGTTGAATTATGTTATGTTATCAGCTCTTTATTAATTATGTTTTCTATGTAGTTATGCCACGGTTGTGGTATATGATAATAGAGTATTTTAGCTTGCACTGTTTTGACATGTTAGGTTTGTATTGTTATTCTATTAATAAAGCCTGCTATTTCAACCGATTTTTTATGGGGGTTTGCAAGCCTTTTTAAAGGAGTTCCTCCGGGAAGTGTATCCGACTGCGTCAGCGTCGGATTTAAAAAAAAAAAAGAAAAAAAAAAGTAGTAGTAGTAGTAGTAGTAGCAGTAGCAGTAGCAGTAGCAGTAGCAGTAGTAGCAGTAGTAGTAGTAGTAGCAGTAGATGTAGCTGTAGCTGTAGTAGCAGTGGCAGTAGCAGTAGCAGTAGCAGCAGTAGCAGTAGTAGTAGTAGTAGTAGTAGTAGTAGTAGTAGTAGTAGTAGCAGTAGCAGTAGCAGTAGCAGTAGCAGTAGCAGTAGCAGTAGCAGTAGCTGTAGTAGCAGTAGCAGCAGCCGCAGCATACGTAGATATTTTTGCAGTAGTGATGTTAAAGGTAGTGTCTTCAATCGTCTCTGTATATGCACTAAAGCGGCGTTTGATGATATGTTACTTAATTATCCGTGAATCATACCGATTGATGCGATGGAGGCAAGATCTGAAGCCGCGAGCCAGACAAAGGCTACATCATCTCCAGGAACCGGTGCGATTTACGTACTCTAGACTATCTTCTAGTCGAGCCATTCATTTTTGGCTAGTCCGAAAATGACGCGTTAGTCCGAAACTGACGCGTTCGACTAGCAAATAGTCTACAATAGTTAACTATATAGTTCACCAGTTGATCGTATTCCTGGATATTGCTGGAGTATATATGGGCATTCTTTATTTCTCCAGCCTATTTAGTGAATCAACAACTATAATAATCTACAACATTTAGTCAGCTCCTATTTATTATTACGTTCAATAACCACCTCAACCATGACAACCGTCTTCCCATCAATGGACAAAACAAGTCAGTCTCAAGTTACAGATTTTGACTTCAACGTGAGTTCTGGTTCAATGAATGGAACAACGCTCAAAGACGGCTTCGATTGGACCACATACGTAGCAGAGTTGACCTCGAATCCGGTTTACAAAGTCGCGCTATTCTTGGCGAGGTATCACCCGTTTATTCTCGGTGCCATTGGTGTTCCGTGTAACGTTTTGTCGTTCTTATTTCTGAAACGGATAAAGCCATTGACATCCGCCATTTTGATTATGATGGTTCTGTCCATTGCCGACTCTATGAGTCTGTTGTTGATATGTGCGACCAAACAATGGGTCGATTTCCAGACGTTTCGTTAATGGACGTCGGGTGTTCCTTGATTACATTACTTGCATACTTCTTATTGTATTGTACAATTTGGTTGGTTGTGTTACTGACAGCCGAGCGCCTCGTCGCTGTGTGTTTTCCAATGACAGTCGCACGTATATGTACATTGTCTAACGTTCGTCGAGCAGTTCTCATACTTTTCATCGTCGATATCCTCTTCTGTGTCGTTCACACGTTTATGTATGAAGAAAGACAGTTGCACCATGGTCGTGTTTGCGTTGTCAAGGCTAAATATCATCCGTTTATGGCCAAGTGGTTTGTCGTTGATGCGGTGGTGAATGTTATGATTCCGTGGGTATCGCTGTGTTTATGCAACTTCGCCATCATTTTGAAGCTAAGAACTTCGAGAGAGATTGGTACCGGAAATGTTTCCACTGGAAACGATGAGAGTAGACGCCAGAACAAAGCCATAACGGCAATGTTATTAGCGGTATCGTTGACCACCATTATATGCCTAGGTCCTAACGTTATATTATCGTTTTCTGGTGGCAGCAACTGGATCACGTCCGCTAGCGGTGACGTCAGCGTTGACGCCATAAAGCGACTTCTGGTATCAATAATTATGTTCCTCACTTACGCTAACAATGCTGTGAACTTTTTCTTATATGTTATAAGTGGGAGACGGTTCAGAGCCGTCCTTCTTGAAATGCTTTCTTCCTGGTTTTGTAAATCTTCAAATCGTGGCCCTACCTACACTAGACATGCCTAGAATTTCTATTGGCGAGGCGTGTTCAAATGGACGTAAATATTGGAGGTGGGATGGGTAGACATATACCGAGACACGTTTTTATTGTGCGGGGATGGCCCATGATGTCACCACACCCTTCATCGCTGAGTTATGCTTTAATTCTAAGGGGTATAAATACATTCGAACACACTAAATTATTTTTATATATTTGCTTCTTCGAACATCTGATTAAAGATATCCCGCCTTTCAGGTATTGGTAATTATATTAACGCTCTTGTGTCAACGGGGCATGACACCCCTCTAAGCGCTACACATATAAATTAACTATTTAATGTTGAAAAGAATTGTAGTTTGGGAAGGCCAAGAGAAGGGTATTTTTGCAAATTTACCACCGAGCACCTATCTCTTGACCTAAGAGAAGGCATTTTAAAACTTAGCACCAAAATGACTGGCCCGGTTACAGAGCCAGTCATTCGGGTGGTAAATTTCCAAAAATACACTTCTTTAATTGTCAAGATTTTGCTAGAAATTGGAGGAATCCAGGTTTAGCTATTCCCCGCCCATATCTAGCTAAGCTCCACCCACGCTTTGTCCGCGTTGTGATCAATCGGCCCCTGCACTCGGAATCTCAGTTTCCATACAGGTATACAGGTAAGCTGTTGAATGTTTTAAAACTAATTTGACTGAGTGCTATCAAATTAGTTTCAAAATATTCAACAGAATGTTTATTAAATAGTAATGGCATACAATTCGTATACCAGCGCTTAGTCCGTCATCAATTAAGCGTTCGTGACGAACTTAGTTACGCCATCCATAACGTAATTGATTGCAACGTCAGACTACATTTCACGTAGTTGACTATGGCGTCATATGATAGATAGATAAACTGGATTCCTCCATTATCATTTGTGCATGAAAAGTCTATTTTTGCAAATTCAGCACTGAATAGCTTTCTGTTGTTCTACATACATGGGCATTCATCAACACCCCTGTAGATGCCGTTTTGACAGATTTGACCAGCAAAAGATTAATTAGAAGAAAATCCAAATTTTTGCTTAGTCGGTGTCAATTTACTGGCCAATAGCAAACGATTTTTTGAAAATGTATCCCTTACAGTGGAAATTTGTAAAAAATAGTCTTCGTTTAGCTTACAAAGGCCTATTCCTCAAGACCACTGCAGAGCGCCGTTTTAAAGGACTTGAACGTTATAAATACGGTTAAGTCGACACAAGAGGGGTCAAATGTTAAACACACTTCAAGCATTCTAAATGTACATTTCGGTTAATAAGAATGCGTGAGATTGCTGCTAAGAACATATAATTTTACATAATTTTTGATGACTTATACTTCTGCATTCGTAAAACCGTGCCTCCATTTGAGCTGATAGTAAGCCATTTTCTTTGGTGTAAATTTACAAGGATATAGCTTTCTGTGGGCCTGCAAATGGATATTTCTCAAGACCTGCAGGGGTAGCGTCTGGTTTAAAATGTTAATGACCATGTACATACACATTGTACTGACGTAGTCACTGCCCATTTGATCACCTAGAGCCAGTCATTCCAATAGGGGATTTTGAAAGCACTTCAATAGCTAATGTTGGCCAGCTCGAGGAAGGATACCATCACCAGACCCAGCTGCAAAGAGACCGGACTCTAATAATAATATTATTAGATATCTCCATCGCCCCTTTTCCAAATTGCATACCTATCTCACAAGCAAAGTTCACTCTCCTCGCCTTTTGTACCCTCCTCCCCCACCATCCACCCACCCTTCACCCCACCACCCCACGCGCCAACCATGCCCACCAACCCCCAATCCCAGTGTGTAATAAAAAAGTTCAGGAGTAAGTCATTCTAATTTGGAGGTACTAACTTCCACCATCTTACAAAAAATATCATCATTACAATCTACATCTTTAAAATCAATATTTAAATTTTCCATATTTCATGACGTCTGCATAGCATAGAAAATGATTGGTAAGTCTCGTTGGAAACGAGATGTCTGGGTACATTTAGCATGTTTCCGCAGAGTCGTCATCTGCGAGATTTGTGGTACCAGCTTCGTGTTTTAGCTAATTCCAAGATTCTCAATACGGAGGTGGCTGGTGGCTCCTGTAGAAAATGGTCAAGTATAGACCATCTTGGCTGGGCAACTTTCTTTGAAAGTGGGACTGTATTGTACATACTCAGTTGAAATCACGCCATGACGTGATTTCAACGTGGATTCAACGTTGAAACAACGTCATGTGCCTTCTGGGTGGTGTTATTGGTGGTTGTACTGTCCTACCAGCAATGTTGGATAATAGTACGGATCATATGACGTCATAATCAACTGCGTGACATGTAGGCTGACGTCATAATCAATTACGTCGTGAATGACTCGATTTAGTCCCTCTTAAATGCATAATAGTCCGGCAGGTTGTAGGAATTTTATGTCTGTACTACTTAATAAACTTTATGTTGAATATTTTGAAACTAAGTTGACTGGTCCCTTTTGTTGCCATAGGCGCCCAGGCAAATGAGTTTCAAAATATTCAACAGCTTACCTGTATGAGTTTCTGTAAATTCAGATTCATAGAGTGCAGAGATCGATCCCAACGCGGCCAAAACGTGGGTGGAGCTCAGCTGGATATGGGCGGAGAATAGCTAGAACTAGATTTTCCAAGTCCTTTGGTGCTGACTAGCGGTTGCAGTTGCGCATCATCAGTGGCCCACCGTTTGCGCCAAACAAGCATAGCTCTGGGCCATATCGATCCTTGATCCGCGGATCGACAGGTTCCAGGAGGACATTGAAGCCTATGTTTCAGGTGATGCAATGTGCGGCCATTTTGTCGAAACTATAATTCTTATCAATGAGCCTGGCGTGTAGCCTCCAGATATCTGATTTTCCAGGACATAGCTGGCTGATGTTACAATGCATTTAAAGCTCTCTGAGCAAGGCGTTGCTTGGATTTGAGTTGATGTCGATGGGCCTTGCTATCCGCGCCTTCAGTGTTGTCTTATATAAGAAAGGAGGAATCAAGTTTTGGCTATGCTCCGTACATCTTTAGCTCAGCTACACCCACGCGACTCCCGTGTTGTGATCAATCGATCCCTGCACTCGCTGAATCTCTATTTCCAGATTATGGCAGCAACAGCGCCCAGTCAAATCCGTTTCAAAATATTCAACATAACGTTTATTAAATGGTAAAGACGTAGTCAGGGTTGTGAGGGATTTTTTGGTTCATATTCTTCCAAAAGCATCAAATTTGGGTCAGATGTCGCACACGCCAATTTATGAGTGTTTCTGTGGAGACGATCTCAAACTTGTGCGACATACAACTAATTTTGGGAAAGGACTTTCTTGTATCTAGGATGACGCCACAGAAACTCAGGGTTTAACCCCAAAATGACCTTTGGTGTGAACTTAAGGGCTGACCTGACTTCAAGTGCCTATAAAACTAAGCTGATAAATATTTTGAAACTAAGTTGTCTGCATGCTGTTGCTGCCTTAGGCAACAGCAGATTCTATACAAATTAGTTTCTAAATATTCAACATAATCTGTTGTCTGGTATTCATTTGCAGGTTTTAACGGAAATGTCTTGAAATTATGTACAAAAGCTTTATTAGGCCATCGCTAGAATACGCAGACGTTGTCTGGGATAATATACCACAGTATCCTGTAACACGACTGGAGGACATCCAAAAAGACGCTCTCATGTAGTGCTCATACGGAAGACTTGTACACCGAAACTGGAATAGAAACGCTTTCACATAGACGGGAATCTCACAGACTAGTTATGCTATATAAAATTATCAACGGGATGACGTGTGAAATTCTGAATAATCACCTTCCCGTATTACCCCAGGCACGAAACCCCTACAACATTCGTCACGCAAACCTATTTACTCCATTTCGTTGCCGAATTGAGCTCTTCCGAGGATCCTTTTTTCCAGCAAAAGTCCGCGCATGGAATACTCTCCCAGCGCAGGTCACTTGTTCCTGTTACTCTCAAGGAATTCAAGAGCAAACTTAAAGCCATGTCGCCTATACGACCGCCTCCTCCCTGGTATTATGTCGGCCAAAGGTTAGCTAATGTAATCCTATGTAGGCTTCGCAATGGCTGTAGTAATTTAAATCGGCATCTATTTGAAAATTTTCTGTCAGATTCAGCTAGCTGCCCATGTTGATTCACTGATGAATCCACAAATCACTATCTCCTCCACTGCCCTCTTTTTAACGACCAAAGAGTCTCTCTCCAAAATCAGCTCGTCCTAAAGAATATCTCTCTTGCCACACTGACAGCTAATCAACTTCTATACGGCATTAAAAATGTCGACTTGGAAAAGAATATTACAATATGTAACGCCGTATGCCAATACATAGTCAATACCAACCGCTTTAAGTAACTTCCTATTTGTTAAATTCGCAACTATAAGAGCGAAATGCAAACAGCCCAACATGTACAAGCATGGTGAACGCAGCATTAAGAGATCCTCACACTCTCTCTCTCTCTCTCTCTCTCTCTCTCTCTCTCTCTCTCTACTTCTCTCCCTCCCTCCCTCCGCCTCTCTCTCTCCCCTGCTCTCTCCTTCTCTCTATCTCCCGCTTCCCCCTCTCTCTCTCTCCCACTCTCTCTCTCTCTCTCCGTCTCTCTCTCTCGCTCTCTCTCGCTCTCTCTCTCTCCCCCTCTCTCTCGCATTATGCACACACGCACGCAAATACGTACGCACACACGCACATATTCACGTACACATACGTAAGCGTGCGAACTACCTAGACAATTGTAACCAGTGGTTGATATAAATTATCATTTAATTAGTTATACATACGTTACTATTTAATTATGTTTTATTATACCCCATCTTGATGTATTTATTAATGTATTGTATTTGTATGTATGGGAGACACGTGTATAAGACTTATGTCTTACTGTGCTCCCATTGAACAAAATAAAATTCTGTTTCAAACCAAGTTTTAACGTGATGACATACTGTAGACACTGAAAAACATTGGCTAAACTATTTAAAATTTGTACAATTAAAAGGTAGTTGGATAATCTGTTGCCTAAGGCTTTCCAAAAGCTTGGCCTGTCCTTGCATTCATCAGAAACAATATTCTGCTGGGTATATGTGTACCTAACAATTTGTCTGACTCATTAATGGTAATAATACTACAGGTATCATTTTAAAGAACATATGTAGTGTGGCTTCCATGATTACATGAAAATTGTAGAACTGAATTCGTTAGATACAGTAGGAAATGTTATCATAGTATTTTTATTTGAATTTAAAAAACAATTCTTTCATAATGTGTATTTAATATGAGTGTTTTTGTAAATAGAAACAACTTCATTGAGAGCTCCTTGTGAACATAAGAGTGTCGAACAAACTGGATGATGTTTATAAAGAGAAAAATTATAACCATTTTAAAAAAAAAGTTAAACATGATATGAACAAAACGAACCATGTTGCCCATCTAAGACGGAACCTATAAATCGAGGGTTATCATGCGTAAACAAGATAAATTCTTAACTGCCACCACTTCATCACCGCTGTTGTAACTTGATTACATCATTATTATATCACGATAAGTGACTGCGTTCTGCAGCTGAAGACGTGAAAACTTCTTTCAACTGCAATCAGTTTTTCATCATCCTTTTCCACCGTGTCTTGCACCCCCCCCCCCCCGCCCCTGCTACCCTGCTAGTGTCCTGAGCTGCTTTAGGTTCGTTCCCGCCGTCTTTAGTGGTCCTTGTTTACATTCTCTGAATTCTGATCGCAAAGCACTTAGCACGTTGATGTCGTGGCGTAATTTGCGTTCCTGATACCTGATATGACTGCACCTTCTAGTACTTCCTGAGTATCCGTATTTTCTGGAATTTGAAGAACAATAGACCATCACTGTTCCGCTACCTTCACAGATAGTGACTCTGTGTTACACAGTGTGTAGAGTGCTGCATTTGGTATTAGACTGGGTGGCCAGCGACGTTTTGCAATGACTCTCAGACGTTTGCAATGGCATGCATCAAATGTGTTCAAGGGGGCTCTTAGAACTTTCCAGCTATTGCACTTTTATAGCATTATGGAGACACGCGTAGCATCACATAGTTGTATCTTGACGTTCTTGTGGATTTTAGTTTCACGAATCCACAATTTCCAAATGAACTGAAAGACGATATTTTCAGTTACACCGCGAGTTCCAGTATCGGTAGAGCTGCAGAGGAGGGAACCCAAGATTCTATTCTACATCCACTTCTCACCCCCACCCCCTTCCCTCGATGGTGGTACCGTCATCATTCATTTCTGTGGTGCCGGATAGTTTTATGTGAGTGAATAATGTTATTATTCCGAAGAGGTTTACAGCCATGACCTGTTCTGCCACTATTTGGAGTAATGTATTAAGAGGAACCTTTGCTCGTCAATAATGTCTACACCATCCGCATACTCCATCTCTAGGGTCTTATTTATCTTCGAGATTGGATGGTTTGGTCTTGTGGCGCGTTCTCGAACAGATAACAGAGCTCTGACGAGACAGCAAGTGAGGAGCAACGGTGATAAACCATCGCCTTGTGGGGATCCTATTGGTGATCAAACTATGCAGAAAGCGTTGATTTGATGCGAATATTTAGTTTTGTGTTTGCGAATATGAGTATCACTAGTCGCAGTTCATCATTATCGCAGCCAGCTTGGTGGAGAAATTGAATGATCTGAGGTCCCTTGATGGTATCAAATGCACATGAGATATCGATTCCCATCTGTGTAACTCAGAATGCTTTGATATTACTACTGATGTGATCGTTCGTTGTGCCCAGACTATGTCAGCGCAGCTACGTCCTCTCTTAAACCCACTCTTCAACCTTATCTCTGATACGAGATAATGTCATATTTGATAGAAATTTTCGGATGCTGTTCATAAGCACTATTGGTCTAAATTTGCAAAAAGGTCGGGTGGGTTCTTAGTCTTTCGAAGTGCTATGAGTGTACCTTCTCCCACAGCATCGATAGGGAGCTGTAGTTCAAAGTAAAGTTGATGATGTCATCAGGCTCACATTCACGATCAGTCTTTTGAGATATTGAAGCTTTCCTAACCCCTGCCTCTGGTGTTGGCTTATGCATGGAGCCGTGGCTGGCAATTCAAACGTGGGTAAAGGTTTCATTATTATATATGTCCATTTAAAATTATCACTTAGAAATAGTAAATCTTTTATACTTTATGAAACACATTGTCATTACCATATTGTCTCCCTTGGTTATGGAAGCAATAACAATGTTTTGTAAATTAGTTATATTATTGTAGTTCTTAATTAATTACATATACGTTTCATTCAGGATGATTGTGTAAGAGTTGTTAGGGTAGTAGAAGGAAATAGAGATATGTTAACAGAGATATTATGGAGAATGCGATAGCAGATTGGTTGTGATATTTATTTATTGAGTCTGTAGACTGTACTAATGTGCTGGATGCAGAGGTGTATTTACTAGACTCGGGTCAGGCTCGAGTCAAAATCTTCAATAACCCGACTCGACAGGAGTCACTGTGGTAAAATGATTCGGACTCGAGTCTTTGACCAAAAGACCCGACTTGACTCGAGTGAAAACCTTTAAAAACTCGCCTCGTCAAAATTCACCTTTCCACAGCATCCATCTATTATCTGACCTCATATGACATCATAATCAGCAAAGCGGCATGCAGGATAACGTCATAATCATGATTCTATTAGGCCCATCTTTAACTCTTGATAGTCCGACACGTTGTACGAATTGTATGTTTCTACTATTTAATAAACATGATGTTGAATATTTTGAAACTACTTTTACTGGACGCTGTTGCTGCCATACACCTAGTCAAATTGGTTCCAAAATATTCAATAGCGTACCTGTATAGGTTTCTGGAAATTGATAGTCAGTGAGTTCAGAGATCGATCCAAGCACGGACGAGGTGTGGGTGGAGCTTAGATAGAGATGGGCGGGGCATAACTAGAAATGGAAAGGTCCTGTGCTGTTATAACTATTTTGTGATACTCATTCCGTTCTCGCTGTTCACCACATGCTTTCGGGTCTGCTGAAGCTGTTATTCAAATTGTTCCACATATAATAATAATAGTACATTTTTAGAGCGCTTAATCCATGCAACTGCATGCTCTAAGCGCTAACGCGCGTAAGTATTCTATGGATATGCTATTTGAAATAAATAGAATTTAAGATTGGATTTAAAGATTTCTAAAGTTGATGAGTTTCTAATTTCATTTGGTAAGTTATTCCATTCGGTAGCTGCAGTGAAAGAGAAAGTTTTATGGCCATATGTTTTAGAGTTGACCTTAGGTACTTTTAGTAGATTTAGATTTGCAGATCTGAGAGAGCGACCAGGAATGTAAGGTTGTACAAGGTCAGAGAGATAGGCTGGTGCTGTGCCAGATACACATTGGTATGTCAGACATAGTGTCTTAAAAGTTATTCTTTGCACAATGGGGAGCCAGTGCAAATCATGTAGGACCGGAGTAATGTGTTCTCGCTTGGCACACAGGGATATGATTCTCGCTGCAGTGTTCTGGACCACCTGAAGTCGCTGAATAAGTTCTTTTGAGGCGCCAATCAGGAGGCTATTACAATAATCCAGGCGCGACGTTATCAATGCTCGTACTAGCATGATCGCGGCCTCTTTTGTGATATAGCGCCTGATGCTGCCGATATTGCGCAATTGAAAATAGCAGACTTTGCAGATGTAACTAACATGTTTATCCATAGTCAGTTCATTGTCTAAGTATACACCAAGATCCTTTACGACAGTTGACAGCTTTATTTGACTATTTCCAGCTGTGATGTCACATAGGTCAGTCTTAGCACGTCGGTTTGCTGGCCCGACTAACAGAGCTTCAGTCTTTTCATCGTTAAGTTTCAGCATGTTTGTAGTCATCCCCTCTTTAATGTCTATATAACACATATTGAGCTGACTTGTTGCTAAGCGTGCAGTACATGTTGAAGGTTCAAAACTAATGACAAGCTGTGTGTCATCAGCATAGAAGTGACGCATAATGTTGTGCTGATCAATAACCGATCCAAGTGGTTGTGTGTAGAGTGTAAATAACACCGGACCTAGAATAGACCCCTGAGGCACACCACACACGAGGTTGACTGGTTCTGAAAGTGTGCCGTTAATATATACAGACTGGTGTCTATCGGATAAATATGAGTGAAACCAGTTCCAGACAGTGCCTTGTAAACCAAATACACTACTCAATTGTGACATAAGTAAATGATGGTCTATCGTATCAAATGCGGCACTGAGGTCAAGGAGTAGCAACAATGACACATTACCTCTGTCTACCGCCTCTCGAATATTATTGAGGACGCATAATAGAGCAGTCTCCGTGCTATGACGCTGACGGTACGCTGACTGAAACGGTTCATATAACGCATTGTCACTTACATGAGCTGATAATCTTTTGAACACCGCCTTCTCGATTAGCTTAGACATAAAAGGCAGGTTCGAGACAGGTCTATAGTTTTTTAGAGTATCTTCGTCTAGGCCAGACTTCTTCAACAGTGGTTTGACAACTGCCCGCTTAAATGTCATTGGCATGAGGCCAGATTCTAAGCTGGAATTAACCAGCATAGTTATTGTTGGGAGCAAGATGTCAATGTTTTCAAGCACGATTTTCGTAGGAATGGGATCGAGAGTACAAAATGTTGGTTTTAATTCCTTTAAAAGAGCCATTATATCGCTTTCAGAAAATGAAGTGAAATTGTCAAAAGTTTTATGAGTGAACATGGTTTGATTGGAGAGAAACGCAGCTGAATCATTTGACTGTTGCAATTGTGTACGGATATCCTCGATCTTGTCATGAAAGAAGTCAGAAAATGAGCGGGCGATCATTGTAGGATCATCACCATGTGGTAGAGAACAATCTCTTTTCTTACCCAATAAGGCAAACATTGTATTGTACAATTCCTTAGGGTTAGACTTGCTTTCTAGAATCTTATCATTAAAAAAGGATTGTTTAGCACTCGCAACAGTCTTAGTGACGATGTTTCTCGCATCAACATAAATCTGACGATGTACTTCTAGATTTGATTTCCTCCATCGTCTCTCCGCCTTTCGTCTGTTTGATTTGGCTATTGCAACCTCGGGTGTAAAAAGCCAATGCGACTGTTGTCTCTGAGGAATTGTTTTTAACTTCTCAGGAGCATGCACGTCTAGAAGACGTACTAGTTCTGTGTTATAAAGGTTAGCAAGACGTTCACAGTCAGGTGGTGGCGATGTTATCAATACAGAGCACTCAAGGTCGTGACGGAAAGCAGACATGTCAATTTTCTTGAGGTTTCTACAGGGTATGGATACGACAGGTAGAGATGCCTTAATAGTACTGAGATTAACGATTACTAACTGATGATCGGACATTTGGAGGTCCTTCACTAATGCATTCTGTACACCATTATCAGATTCTCGGCTTACTACCCAGTCAATAATGTGCCCATTCTTATGAGTGGGCTCGTTGACGTGTTGCCGACAGCCATGAATTGACAATAGCTTAAGCATCTTTTTAGTTTCAAAATGGTCCTTGTCATCAAAATGAACATTTATATCACCAAGGATAACTAGATTACCATTTTTGACACAGACGATGTCCATCAGAGTGGATATTTCGCTCTGGAATAGTGTACTAGTGAGTTTGTTCCTTTTCGAAGAAGGTGGCCGATACAAACATAGGAAGCGGGTTGATAACTGACCGTGTGTAAGTATGTATTCAAATGACTCAAATGACTGATACTCTGCCACCGTGTCACTGCAGATTTTGATCTTTAGATTGTCTTTATAGATAATGGCTATGCCACCTCCGCGTGATGATCGAGGGCGCTGCTTGAGAACATAACCGTCTGGAGTGATTGACGCGATCTTTGATTCGTCACCAGATTTCTGTAGCCACGACTCTGTTAAAACCAATATGTCAAGTTTTTCATCGACAATCATTTCAAGAGTCGCGATACATTTATTTCTACACGACTGGGCGTTCCAAAGTCCCACTTTTACACATGGTGAGAATTGTCGAGATGGAGCAGTCACATGATTTGTTTTCGTTGTAGCATGTGTAGTGCGCGTTTTTACCCTCCTGCCAGATCTACACCCACGCCTGGTGGGGCGAGCAACAGCTATTCCACCGTTACGAAGTAGATTATATGAGTTATTGTCCAACCGACGAAGTGAGCCTTTGTTCCGCACTGAGTGGTGAATGGACTTCAATTCGTCAGAGGTATAGCTAATCATTGCTGAGTGGTCTATACAATTGCACAATACACTTGAGTTGTACTCAGCCTGCCAACTTTCTAGTAATGGCGGTCTATATCTAAAGTCATGTCTAGCAGTACTAAAACTTTTCACGTTAACTACCAGTAATCCGAATATCATAACACACCGAAGATATGAAAAATGGAATGTTGAGTCACTTAGACACATGATATACTTAAATTAATCTACACGACTAGAGTTAAAACTGTAAAATTTTGCACAATTTTGACAGAGAAATAACTTATGCTGCCTATACTGGCGCATGCGTGGTGCTATATAGATACTGCTTTCATTTTAAATATGACTATAGCCGTATGCCGAATTATTGTTTGTGCAATTCATGGAAATACATATTGTCTACATTTGGGATGTTCCCATCTTATTTGAGAATAAATAAAATATGGTAAAAAAAGCCCTATTTCCAGTGGAATATCTTCTAAAATATCTTTCTGAAACATTTGCTGACTTAATGAACAGGAATATACCTTTCTCAAATGGTATGATCTATAAAACACAGAATGCTATGCAAATTATGCTTAGAGACTGGTTAATTTATTAGAAACTTGTTCTCTGAAATGTCTTCTCAGAGTTTAATTTTCAAAAATCTCTGAACGAGTACCCCTACCCAAGGGCCAAAGGATGCCATGCGTATATGCCGTTCAATCGTGTCAATGATAAATCCGTCAATAAATTAAATTCGTTACTATATTAAAGTATTATGTTGAGTACTTTGAAATTAATCTACCTTCCAAGCCTTCCACTGACCTTCCGGTAATATTAATGTTAAAATATTTAACAGTTTTCCTGTATCGTTGCCATGAAATCGAAATACGGGGATTTCATTGCTGAAAGAGTTAGACCACTCCCAGACCCTCGCAAAACTGTCAAAGGGCCAAAACTTAAACGCTACCCCAATCCACGCCAAGATCAAACAGTAATGGAGAAATCCAGTTTTAGCTATGCGCTGCCCATCTCTAGCCAAGCTCCACCCACACTTCGCTTGTGTTGAGATCGATCGAGCCATGAACTCCCTGACTATCAATTTCTAGAAAACTATACGGGTAATCTATAGCAGCAACAGTGCCCAGATAAATTATCTTCAAAATATTCAACAGAAAGGTTATTAAATAGTAAAGACATACAATTCGTATAACAACGACCGCCATCATTTGATCATGCGTGGCGAACTTATCGACGCCATTCACGACGTAATTGATTATGACGTCATCATACACGTCACGTAGTTGGTTATGACATCATATAGTGGAACGGATAAACTGGAAAGGTCCATTACTTTAATTGGCAATAAGTGCAGCATTGCTGCATAACTTGTCCATAATAGTATCAACACATTTTCGGCCAACAAGATTGAAAATTGTGGGTGGTCAGTGGTCGTCTGTGAATACATGTAGATCATTTGTACCAATTCTGCCAAACCTCTCAATTATACTCCCCCACCCCACCCCACCCCACCAGCCCCCACCAATTACATATCAGGACCATGGGGGTCCACCGTAATATTAGTTCCTATACAGTTAGTAATTAAAACAGGAACAATGTAAAGCTATGAAGATGTTGTCACACAGTTGCGGTGGCCTGATTTCTCTTGCGGTCCGAGTGGTACTAGTAGTTGAAGTTGTGCCGAGATGATGTTGGATTCAGTCTTCTGCACTCCAGTTGTTCAGTCAGGTTTCCGTGCTTGGACAGCTCCTGACTGATCGGCACCGGCCGACGACGCTCTCGATCGTCATAAATCTTCCCCTTTTATACTCATGGTGACGTCGTAACTGGCTGCCTCAACCAATCAGAATTTGATGAACCAGCCAATCAGCGCGCTGTAATCCTGTGATGTGCACACAATTATCTGAATATCGTGATCGATATAGATGTGAAGATGACGTAGTGCGTCTCGTGTTACACAAGTCACTAATTATTTAGCTATATATATATATATATATATATATATATATATATATATATATATATATATATATATATATATATATATATATATATATATATATATATATATATATATATATATATATATATATATACGATTACGACGTTATGGAAATATTTTGAGCATAATTAGAAGGATGAAAACGACGATAAAGCCATTTCTTAACCGATTTTGAAACAGTTAACAGATTTGAAAGCTCGTCGAATCCTGGTCTTGATTGATACCAGATTCGGCGGAAACGAGCAGGTATAAAGAATTACAATGTACCTACTCGGTACACTAAAAGCGATACCCGCTCTTGGATGTGCTACACGTGTCTGTCAATGCAGCGGTTAGCGCTCACATGCGCGATACGCGTTTTAACGAACTTAGTTGTTTTGACGATGAAATCTCTCTCATAGGCCCATACATGCTTATGGCTCTACCCAGGGGGGGGGGGGGCGTTCACGGACCGAATCCAGCACGGTCAGCGCGTACCCAGTTTAGCTGGTACGACCCGCATCCAACCGGTTGATCTGTACAGCTGTTTTGTAATGCTGAGCTCCGCCCACATTTATCCCGTCTTGATTTAAACAAGATTTATTTTAGGCTATGAGGGAGCACAATAAAACATGTCTTATGAGCGTGTCTCCCACTTAAGTACAAATATATTACATTAAATAAATCAAGCCGTGAATAATAATATTGCCAACTGTCACAGCAATAATAACAACAATAAAATTAATAAGAAGAAGAGGAAGAAGAAGAAGAGGAAGAAGAGGAAGAAGGAGGTGGAGTAGGAGGAAGGGGAGGAGGGGAGATGTTGTAGGTAGCTTACTGATGACAGAATAAAATCATCGGGAGAAGAAGAACAGCATGGTTTGACGAATCACAAGGCGGTATAAGGAGAAAGGAGGAGCTTGATGTGCTGTAGTCACCGGTACTTGTCCACACTGCATGGCCATCCAGAAACTTCCGCAGCTATGTATTTGTGGACACAATCCATGAGTGGTGTTTGAAATTACTGTAGGCCATTTAAACCGACATGTGTCAGTAATATATTGACATAGAATGGTGGAAACCGTGATGTTTAACTCTACATCAACGTCAGCGCGGTCATATAGAAGTTGCTGAGTGGTTAGGGTTGTTGAGGAGATTTGGATGGGGGCAAGCTCATTTTCAAAGGTGGTGCTTTGCTCGTTAAAAAGTGGATAGTTATAAAGGTAATCTTTAACAGATTCTTCAGGATGGCCGCAGACGCAGCTGGCAGAGTCAGAGAGGAAGTTATCGAATAGATGTCTATTTAATCCACGGCAGACCGTCATCAATTAAGCGTTCAACCTTATCTATGTCATTCTTAACGTCATTAAATTTGGCATCATCCTACACGTCACGTAATTGATTGTGACGCTATATGATTGATGGATAAACTGGAAAGGTCCATTGGCGGAGCAATTCAGATTGCAATGTGTTAGAGGTACTTACATACGCACACTTACATAGCTTCGCTGTTCGATAAGGGAGCGGAGTGGGAGGGCGAGGCCCGCGCAATAGGACGATGATTGTTTACATTGTCTTTACATTGGCAAAATAGAATGTGAAGACATTGAGTCAGGACTTCATCCGAGTGTGGTTGGATTTGGAAAATCACATCAGTTATTCCAACCCATTTTCCCACTCCCAGTACTACAATGGATAGAACTGATCTGTCAGTCAAGTATCTGACGTCAAAATCAATTCACTTTTCCAGAGTATCCATCTACCGTCTGACGTCATATGACGTCATATAAGCGGAGTGTAGGATGACGTCATAATCATTACGTCATAAATGAGTATATATGGCCTCTCTTTAACTCTTAATAGTCTGACACGTTGTACGAATTGTATGTCTCTTCTATTTAATAAATATGCTGTTGACTATTTTGAAACTAATTTGACTGGGCGCTGTTGCTGCCATAGGCAGCAACAACGCCCAGTCAAGTTAGTTTCAAAATAGTCAACAGCTTACCTGTATGGTTTTCTTGAAATTGATGGTTAGGAAGTACAGAGATCGATCGATCCCAACACAAGCGAGGTGTGGGTGGAGCTTAGATAGAGTTGGACGGTGCGTAGATAAACATGGAAAGGTCTATTACGTCGAATGTTCGCTGATGTTACAATCAAAATGGCGTGGCCGCGTGGGTGAATTTGAAAATACGGACTAGATTTAGAAAACGTAAATTATTTGTCTGCTTTCCCTGATTCATTGTTATTGCCATTATTGCCGTGGCGAATCCAATGAGGGAGGGGTTGGATTGCCACACTCTGCATGTTTTAAAGGTGAATAGTCATATCAAAAAGCTTGAAAATAAAATTATTGAGATTATTTCCTTTTAGAGGCCGAAATAGGGTACCTCAATGTAATGAAACGAAATAAATCTTAACATATAATTATTTCATACCTTATAAATACATTTCGGAGGTTTAGTTGTGAATTTTAATTAGGGAATCGTGCCTCTAATTCAATTTGACAACTTAAAAAAATGTATTAATTTATACGCAATGAAATCATCATATGTTAAGATTTATTTCGTTTGATTACATCTATTCACACCATTTAAGCCTCTAAAAGTATATAATTTTAACAATTTATTTTGAACTATTCTGCTGTGAAATGTATCTTCGGCTTGCTTCCGGGCATTGCCGATGATTGCCGAGTGACATCATCGGGTGCCTCTCCAGACGACCAAGCCAGGCGATATCTGAATGGCCTACTGAACGGATGCTCTCATAATTCAAATAGAATAACATAAAATATCATTTCATTCCAACATTTTATTCATTATAGCAACCAACAAACTGATGATGTTAACGACACCAGCTCAAGCATTGGTTGTCTGAAAATAAAAAAGAAGAATATAAAACGGATAAAGTAAAGAATAAGCATCTATATGAAATAAAGTTCCTTAGCCTGTATATAGGGGAGAGGTGATGGTGGGCGGGGGCGGGGGAGGGGGGGGGAAGTGAGGGGTGGATTTTTGGTGGGGAAGGGGGGGGGTGACTTTCCATCCAATAAATGATTCAGGGAATGCCAATGTCACACCCTGCAAATTATTTACTAAACATTAAGTTGAGAACTTTTAAACTAATTTACTTGGCATATATTGTTGCAACAGGTGCCAGTTAAATTAGTTCCAAAATACTCCGTAGCTTACCTATATAGTTACCTTGATATTTAGATTATGGGAATCCACATTTCAAAGTTTCAAATAAATTCAAACACGCATAAATAGGGTTTGAGCTTAGTAAAAAATCAGTGTGGCATAGCTAACAATCATTCCATATACTTCAAAACAACTACACAATTAAGCTGTTAAATATTTTGAATCAAATTTATAAACTTAAACAGCTCCCGGTCAAATTCGTTTCAAAATATTCAACAGAATATTCCTTACATCAGAAAAAAATATATCGTTTCTGTTCTGTGAGACGCATAGGGTTAATGAACCATGGTTGTTTACGGGGTTACATAGCTGGACCTGCTAAATATTTTGAAAACAATTTGACTGAAAGTTGTTGGTGGCCAACAACATTCAGTCAAATTATTGCTCAATGAAATTATTATCTGATGGCTTGCAACCATATTTCATTTAGTGACCTGGGACTACTTGAAACTTAAAAGTCAGTCTTAATTGTTTATTCTTGACTTGCTCTCATAACCATGGTGATGGGTGGACGGAGCAGTTGGGCAAACGATCACATGCTGATGGGCGAATGGCTCAGGCAATCAGGGTGCCTAAAGGTCTAGTTTTTTTTACCACTCTAGGTGTCAACAACGCCTCAAAGCGCTCCAAATTCTACTAATATCAATTAACCCTTTAATGCTCAAGATTTTTCAAAAGAAATAATAGATTTTACAATAAAATTTATAGAAATAACTTTCTGTTGTCGAGCAAATAAGATCTTACTCAAGACCACTACAGGTGCTGTTTTTTGGCCGGCTTGACCATGGTCAAGAAAATCCATTTTTTCTTAGCTAGTGTCTATTTGCCGGCTGTGAGGAGAGTATTTTTGAAAATTTACCACTGGAGTGAGTGGCTCGGTTACCGAGCCACTCACTCCAGTGGTAAATTTTCAAAAATCATTCTCTTGGATGAAAAACTGGACATTCCCCAAGACCACTACATAGTCCGTATTTTTGGCGGCCTTGACCATTAAAGAGTTAAGCAAACACAAGAGGGGTTCGGATATTATTGGTTAGACAGTTTCTAAACTAAAAATAAATTTGTTATTGACAAAATAATTGACCAAGATCAACACGGGAAGATTCAGGAATTCTTTACGGGAGTTTAAGGAGTATCCATCGCTGACCGTTTTGACAATAGAGCAATTCACTTTATCGATCAATACTATGAATTCATAATCAACTACGTCATATGTACGCTGATGTCATAATCAATTACGTCATGAATGACGTAATAAAAACCGTCATAACCGCTTAATAGTCCCCCATGTTGTAGGAATTGTATGTCTTTACTATTTAATAAACATACTGTTCAATATTTTAAAACTAATTTGAGGTGGCGCTGTTGCTGCTATATTCAACAGCTTACCTGTCTAGTTTTCTGGAGATTGAGGTTCAAGGAGTGGTGTGATCACAACGCGGGCAAAGGGTGGGAGGAGCTTAGCTAGAGATGGACGGGGCATAGCTAAACCGGATTAATCAATTACATCACTAGGTAGTTGGCCTCAGAAACATAATGACGTATCACAACTCTGTCATCTGACCAAATTGGCCAGTAAGTATATGTGGGTGGCGCTTTGCTCACAGAAATATTTCCACGAATTTGACATTATTTTGAAAAATGCAGCTTCAAGGCCATTGATAATATAATGAGCAGCTCATTCATATATTAAATTCATTATCTTATAAACAAAAGCTCATTTTATATTAACCATATTATCCAGATTAATAGCGTCGGTGTATTTTCATTGGTTGTTCGCATGTGAGGCAATTCTATATTGACCAATCAGAATATGGTCGTCCTTGTGACATTGGATATCACTACGGCGAAGTCGAACAATGGATGAATCCAGTCATAGCCCATCGTCCTTTCGCACGACCCTCGCCCTCCCACTACTTTCCCATATCGAGTACCGTGCTTGCACACCTTTGGTGTTTGTGCTAAGTTCACGACGCTTCATACATGTTAATGAGCTGGGGTCAGTCAACTTGCGCCAATGAGATTGCTCGATAAGAAATCAGGAAGTAAACAAATTTACACAGGTGCGTAAACCAAACTAGCAGTTTTTGTTACCGAAAACCGATTTACACATTTTCTGTTCCTCAGATAACTTGTTTAGAGCAAAACTATTGCACACTTTTGCAAATGTCTCTTTCCAGATCAACAGCGTCGCGATCGCCGTTGTTTTTGTGATTGTAAATTAGGTCACCAGACGAGCCTATCACGTGAAGTAGGCAGAAATCTGATTGGCTACCTCCAAACACACTAGTGTAATGTTACTTCACATAGTGAGAAACCACAGGTCTGCAAGTACGGGCTCCAACGGCGTAGCTATATGAGTGGAGGTATGTTAGTACGATGGCTATAGCCATGCCCCGCTCATTCCTAGTTAAGTTCCACCCAGGCTTTTCCCACGTTGGGATTGATCGATTCCTACACACCCTATTGAAATCTCCATTTCAAGAAACCTACAGCCTACAGGTAAGGTGTTGAATAGTTTGAAACTAATTTGTCTGGGTGCTGCTGCTGCCTATGGCCTATGGCATATGGCAGCAACAACGCCCAATCAAATTAGTTTCAAAATCTTCAACAGCATGATCATTAAATAGTAAAGCCATACAATTCGTCCAACTATGCTTAGTCCGTCATCAATTATGTGTTCGTGACGAACTTATCTACGCCACTAATGATGTAATTGATTATGCCATCAGCCTACACGTCACGTAGTTTCTTATGACGTCATATGATGGATGAATAAACTGGAATCCTTCATATAGTGACGCACGTCATGCCGGTCACCCAGCAGCGATGACGTAACAATACAGTTCATGACATCGCGTAGTATATAACATATTTGGTCAATGCACATTGTTGGTAATGTAAATAAATAGACTTAGATAAGAGCAAATTGTTCTCATAATTCAAATTACAACTATTATAATTTCTGGCTTAAAACGTCCAATGTGTGAGGTGAGGGTATGATTAGCTGTGATTGATTATCGTACGCTAACCGAAGATCTAAACTGGTGTTATTCCAAAATATGTCAAAATTTTAGTTTATAAGTTTATGTGATAGAATCTCAAGCTCAGTCCCATTTAATATCACTAATACCAAGTTCAGCGAAAATGATCACTTTGATTAGTGAAGCTGATACATAGGCGATCTGAAACGAGGTCACATTTCATATCACTATTATCAAATGAGTCGAAAATTATCACATTGCACGAGTTTTAGTGAGAGCAATGTGATAATTTTCGACGAGGTTGATAATAATGATATGAAATGTGACGAAGTTTGAGATTCTATTTATCACATAAACTAATATTTTGACAAACTCTCCAATAAAGTCGATCTATGAAATCCGTTTGAATACATCATTTTGCACTTCTTGTGTTCCTCGCTGTAATGCGCCACACGCTAAGAGGTCTGACCAATGTGCCAGAAAAAAATAATGACAAAAAACCATAGGGGTCAAGTTATTCGGACTTCAAATAACTTTTAATCCAACTTTTAAAATTGCTGCATCTATCATGCAAATTTACAAACGTATTTTGTAACCAGGCAGCGTATTAAAAAATTTAAATCAACAACATAACAATTCAATACAATTCAATTCAATTCAATTTACACCAAGACTTTTACAGGTATGTGGGTTACACGATATTTCCATCATATTGTGGTGGACAAGCATTTGCCATGTTGCATATTATTATTATTATTATTATTATTATTATTATTATTATTATTTAGAAGGTTATACAATATAAGTCTGGTTTTGACGTGATAAGCATCCCAAAATAAGTATGGTGTGGAGGGCTATGGATGGAGATAATTTATTTTCAGTTAGATTCTGCAAGGATTTTCCGAATAAGAGAACATAATTTCTACCATAGGGGTATTTGTCCAGCTTCCAGTTTCAATTAACAGTCTGTGGTTTGAAGTTCGGAATTTGGTAAGGGCTATCCTGTTGTTGTCATTTAGTTTTAAAAGATATGGTTTAATATTAAGTTCTACCTTGAATATTTTATATGACCTACCTTTAGAGGAGTTTTCTAGTAGTCCATTCCACTTTTGATGCAATTTTTGCTGTCTAGATAGTCGGTGAGATCGTTTATATACAGACTGACAACAATTGGTGACATATTTTCTTCTTGTCACACACCCCAGTTACACACTAATGTGTCAGACATCATATTATTTAGCAGAATTTTAGACTTAATGTTTTCTTACATATTTTTAATTACATTTAGTATTTTATTGTTTATTTTATTTTCCAATAATTTCCCCCACAGGGCCTCCCTCCAGATTGTATCAAATGCCTTAGCTAGGTCTATGAACGCACAGTACAGTACTTTCTTTGTTTGTGCACATATTTTAATTATTGAACAGAGACTAAAAAGGTGGTCAGATATGGAGTACCCTTGTCTAAAAACAGCCTGATTCTCCTTTAAAATGTTTTCCACTTCAATATATTAAGTTATTTTTATGTTGAGTGTAGAGGTAAACAGATTTCCTAAACAGCTAACAAGGGTTATTGGTCTATAATTTTTTGGCTCAACTCTACTCCTTTTATCCTTATAGATGGGTATGATCACACCATCTGTCCAGACCTCTGGTACATAGCCATTATCTAAGATATCATTTAAATAGTTTGCAGTAAATTGGAACCATCGCCTGCTGGGTTGTTTTAATATACTCATTTAGCACATCATTGGCCGCTGGGGCCTTACTGCTTTTTAGACTTCTAAAATCTTTACGAATTTAACGTATCACGTTATGTTCACGCGATCGCCGCCGTGGTCTCTAGGAAATGTTCGCAGTGTCCCAGAGCATGTGGGATTATTACACGTTATCTAACCAAAGAAAATATTTCTTATGCGTTATCTAACCAATTGAAATCCTTCATTGATTATTACATGTGTGGTCATATAGATAAATATTAAATTGGCAAAGCCATGTTTATACGATACAAAGTGATAACCTTCAAATCGGTTGATAGCCGTGGTATTAAGCGGGACCTTGTTTGAGATCATCTATGCATTTATGTGTATAGTTTGTCTACACATGTTACTATACATACACCGTTTCATTGGCAGGAGACCCATGCATCCACCCTGGATTGGCTGCAGTACACGTTCTGATTGCCCCATCCATTCGTGCTACATTCATAGACGTCTGTCTGTGCCAATACAGATTACTTCAGTTAATAAAAACGGCAAAGCATCAGGAGAGGAAGCATGTCGTTTGAATCCCTCTGCATACTCAGATCTAACAATAATAAAAATAATAATAATAATAATAATAATAATAATAATAATAATAATAATAATAACTAGACCTGTAACTGCAAGCAGTTACTGTGGATGGCTTCCAAGCCAGTTTCACAAAGCTGCAACTAAACCACTAACATTACCATACCCGCACCAGCATAGGGCCTATTAGGGAATGATGGAAAGTCAGCAATTAAGGCTAAAGATACATTGGCTAAGTAAAATAATTCAGCAGTATGTGGTTTAAACTGGTGAAAAGGACCAAAAATGGTTAAAATAATTACCAAAATATGTCGTAAACTGGTTTGAAAACAGCAAAGAAACCATATACACAATATTTACAAATAGATCAAATGAACAGAAAATACAGAACATGCTCAAATGCTTTCAGAAATTGTTCAAAATAGACAAAGGTGAGCAAAATCTTGCCGCAAAAGGCAGAAAATGATTACGGAATACAGTCACAAATGAACAAAATGGGCCAAAATAACAAAAAAACCTGGGGAAAATGAATAATTGTGGCCAAAATAATCTCATTTGACCTTTTTGCACTAAATGATCATTTTTGATTTAACATTTTGTAGTCATTTGACCTTTATGCACTCAAATGACATTATTGCACTCAAATAACCTTTTTGCCCTCATTTGACGTTTTTGGTCTCATGTGACCTTTTTACAATCAATTGACATTATTGCACTCAAATGATGTTTTGCAATTCAGCAGTAAAAGGATTAATTGACACTTGTCATTCAGCAGTAATAGGGTTAAGTGACACTTGCTATTTAGCAGTAAATGGGTTAATTGCACCTTGCAATTCAGCAGTAAAAGGATTAATTGCGCAAGTCAGCAGTAAAAGGGTTAATTATGCCTTGCACTTCAGTAGTAAAAAGGTCAATTGAACTTGCAATTCAGCACTATTGGGGATAATTGAAACATGTAATTCAGCAATAAAAGGGTTAATTGTGCCTTACAATTCAGCAGTAAATGGGTTAATTGCACCTTGCCATTCAGCACCAATAGGTTTAATTGAGCCTTACACTTCACCAGTAAAACCCTTTGAATTTAGTCAATATTGATAAACCGCCAATTCAAATTTCACGCCAAAAGTATTACTACATAAATAGAAGCAATTTCATTTTCTAATTTTCAAGATGTAATAGCTCGGCTGTTCATTGAGCGATTCCTTTTATATTGGTGAAACTTGTGGGCATTGATTAACTGACCAAGCTCACACAATTTTAATGCATTATATTCAGAATCTTTCGAGAAATGAGCATTTTTTGAAATTATGATGTCATCAATATGGCCGCCGAACCATGTGACTTGGCAAAATGTAATCCTCAACTTTTAAGCAGACTCTCAGATCATTTGAGTATACCAGGTTTCCATCTGATACAGGCAGCGGTTTCATAGAAGATTGTTAAATATGCACAAATCTGTGCATAAATTCCAAGATGGCTGCCAAACCATGTGACTCAGCAACTTTCTTTCTTCAAACTTTAAAGAGGCTAGGGCATAGTTACATCCTACAAAGTTTCAGTCCAGTCTGCTTACCGGTATTGGAGAAGAAGACATTTAGGTTTTTGCAGCGGAATAAAAAAAAAGAAAAGAATAATAATAATAATAATAATAATAATAATAATAATAATAACTAGATCTGTTCCATGAACAGATATACAGCTTCCAAGAGTACATGCACTCGAAGTAGACACATTTTTCTTGTACTTCATGTCCAGTCCAGTTCTCTCCTGAAATTCCGTTTTGAGAACTGCTCTAGATAATGTTTCGTGTCTTTCGGATCAATCACCTAGGTGGCTTTGGAGAAGACCTATATACAGACACAAAACTGGCCACAAAACTCGGGAAAATGAATGGCCATTCAGCAGGAAACTGGTAAATCAGGGATTGAGCATTCCGCAGTAAGAGTGTTAAGAAGTGAAGGACAATTTTATCTTTCCAATATGCTTAATAGACACTGGAAAACTAGTACACAATTAATGAAATAAGAGTTCACATCCTGCAGTATAAGGGTTACCACAAATCTAATATCTCACCAGCAGAGGAGTTAATAGGCAGGAGCAACTTCCACTCAAATAGTTTAAAAAAATATTCAGCAGGTATCCTTAGAATCTGCCATAACTGCAAGTTTTATATTGGCATTCATAAGTTCATGGGTTAATTGGCCCCAAGGTTGACTGGTATTAAATGGCAATTAAATTCCTATCACAATAATCTGTTTGCCTAGAGCATTTACAGTAGCAAATCCAGTTTATTACCCTGTGGTAAACAGATATGAAATGGTGGATTTGGAGAAGGTTTATATACAGACACAAACTGGTCACAAAATTCAGCTAGATGATTGGCCATTCAGCAGTAAATAGGTTAATCCGGGATTGGCCATTCAGCAGTAAAAACTATAGGAAGTATGTGAGAGTTTACCTTTCCCATATTTCTTAATGGACACTGGAAAATTAGTACAAAATCAATGAAATAAAAGTTATCTTCTGCAGTTAAGACAAAATCTAATATTTCACCAGGAGAAGGTTTAATAGGCAGGAACAATTTCCTGTCAAATTGTTTTGAAAAATATTCAGCAGCTATCCTTAGCATCTACATGAAGTGCAAGTTTTATATTGACATTAATAAATTCATGGGTTAATCGGTCAGGTAGTCAACTGGTATTAAATGGCAATTAACTCCCTATTATATTAATCTGTTTGCCTATAGCATTTACAGTAGCAAATGCGATATGTTACCCCCATAGTAATGAGATATAAAATGACAATTAAATGTCACATTAATAATTTTTATTAGGGCCTCTAGCAAATTGTCTTCTACTACATAATAAAGAGGAAAATTAAAATCTAAATATTTCCGCCCTTTACAGATGGATCTGGTTCATTTTCACACACACGCTGCAGATGGTCAAATAGCATAGGTATAGCAATTTTCTCTATCAAAATACCTCAAATAATAAAGTTCAAAATGGCTCCCAAACCCTTAAATTTGATTGGTCCACGGTGGCCATATTGTCTACCAATCAAGGTTTTGCGAGCATCTTTCACTCGCCCTCATTGACTGATTATATTCCCCAAATTTTAGCTAGATCGCTTTGGAAGTTCCAGAGGAGAAGATTATTTTGTCATTTATGATGTCAAGAAGATGGCCGCCAACCCCATGAGCCTATCAGGCTCTGTTTCGCTATTTTGATTCGAGTGTGGATCTTAACCAAATATTCTGAGTTTTAGGTCAATTTGCTCACTGGTTTTGGAGGTTTGGCACAGTTTACTTGCTGGAAATGGCTGGTGGAAGAATAATACTAATAATAACTAGATCTGTTCCATGAACAGATATACGGCTTCCAAGAGTATCTGCACTCGAACTAGACCCTGACTATGAACTTCTTACAAGCGATCTTTAATCGCCCACATGGACTAATGCTATTCTCCCGAGCCAGTCATTCGACTGGTAAATCTTCAGAAATAGTCTTCACTTGGCCTACTAATCGACATTCCTCAAGACACCTGCAGAGGCTGGTTTGGCTGGCTTCATCATAAAAGGGTTAAGGCCCTATGTTTTTAACATTATGTTGAATATTTTGAAACTATTTCACTGGGCGTTGGTGCAGCAACAACACACAGTCAAATTAGTTTCAAAATATTCAACATGTTACATGAAATTCAGGGATCAATGTGTACAAATTGTATACAAATGTTCTCTGGTGAAATGCACTTTTTAGTAACTGCTCTAGATAATATTTCTTGGCATTCGGATCAATCACTTAGGTGGCTGTGGAGAAGATTTATACACAGACACAAAACTGGTCACAAAAATCAGCTAGATGATTGGCCATTCAACAGTAAACAGGTTAATCAGGGATTGGCCATTCAGCAGTAAAAATTCTAAGAAGTGTGTGACAATCTTATCTTTCCAATATTATTAATAGACACTGAAATTTTAGTACAAAATCAATGAAATAGAATTTAACATTCTGCAGTATAAGGGTTAATACAAATCTAATATTTCACCAATAGAAGGCTTAATAGGCAGGAACAATTTCCTGTCAAATTGTTTTGAAAAATATTCAACAGCTATCCTTAGCATCTACATTAAGTACAAGTTTTATATTGGCATTACTAAGTTCATGGGCTAATCAGCCAGGTTGTCAATTGGTATTAAATGGTAATTAAATCCCTATTATATTAATATGTTTACCTAGAGCACTTACAGCAGCAAATGCCATTTGTTACCCCCATGGTAACCAGATATAAAATGACAATTAAATGTCACATTAATCATTTTTATTAGAGCCTCTAGCAAACTGTGTTCTACTACATAATAAAGAGGAAAATTAAAATCTAAATATTTCTGCACTTTACAAATAGATCTCGTTTATTTTCACACACACTCTGCAGACGGTCAACTAACATATGTATAGCAATTTTTCTCATCAAACTCCATCAAATAAGAAAGTTCAAAATGGCCCCCAAATGTTAGAAATTGATTGGTCCACGGTGCCGATACTGTTTGACCAATCGAGTTTTTGCAAAGAATTTTCACTTGCCGCCATTGATTGATTATATTACCCAAATTTTAGTCAGATCGCTTCGGAGGTTCCAGAGGAGAAGATTATTTTGTCATTTATGACGTCATCAAGATGGCTGCCAAATCCCTAAGTGCATCATGTTCTCTTTGATTAATTTTGATCCTACTTGGCATCTAGACCATAGATGCCGAGGCTTGTATTGATTGACTGCTGGTTTCGGAGTTTTGGTTCAATCTACTTGCTGGAAATGGCTGGAGGAAGAATAATAAAAATAATAATAATAATAATAATAATAATAATAATAATAATAATAATAATAATAAACAGAACAATTACCCTAGTCTTCCAGAGCTTCGCTCTTGGAAGCCTAATAATAATAATAATAATAATAATAATAATAATAATAATAATAATAAAAATAATAATAATAATAATAAACAGAACAATTACTCTAGTCTTCCAGAGCTTCGCTCTTGGAAGCCTAATAAAAATAATAAACAGAACAATCACTCTAGTCTTTCAGAGCTTCGCTCTCGGAAGCCTAATAATAATTGGAACAATTACAATAGGCTTCCAGCCTGCAGCTTGGAAGCCTAATGAGAATCGGAAGAATTACAATAGGCTTTAAAAACATTTGAAAAAAATCAACGGTCTTCACCCTTGTGGCTATACCCTTTAGCGACTAAATATTATTGATCACAAATCCTCATATCAATGGAGTGGTCCGATCTGTCACTCAAGTATCTGACATCATAATCAAAATATTTCACTTGTTAGCTGGCGTCACAATCAATAATGGAGGCTTGTCACGACAGTGGTAAATGCCCATCATTAAAGTGTTTGAATTGTATTTAAAGGTCATATTCATATCAAAATGCTTGAAAATAAAATGTCAATGTAATGAAACGAAATAAATCTTAACATATGTTGATTTCACTCCATATAAATAAATTTGGTAGGTTTAGTTGGGCCTTTGAATTAGGGGCTCGTGCCTCCAATTCAATTTGCCAACTTAAAACTTATATTAATTTATAGGCTACGTAATGAAATCATCATATGTTAAGGTTTATTTCGCTTCATGACATCTAGGCACACAATTTAAGCCAGTAAAATTCAATAATTTTAACAATTTTATTTTGAACCATTCTGGTGTGAATATGCACCTTTAATTAATTTGCAAATTACTAAACAATGTGTTGAATTTTTAAACACTAATTTGACTATACGTTGTGGCTGCCATAGGCCACAGGCAGCAACGGCTCCAAGCCAAATTAGTTTCAAAATATTCAACAGCTTACCTGTATGGTTAGTTTGAAATTGAGATTCTAGGGCTCATGGCTTAAAGTGGGCGGGACATATCTAGAAATGGGCAGGGTATAGCTAGAAATGGATCCCTCTACTGTATGCGCCATATTATATGTCATAATCCTCATAATGCATGTTACTGGGCCAATACCGCCCACTGTTAACCCAGTGTCGGCCTAGTAACATATGTTGTCCGGAAACCTGAGCATAATAAATTAACTTGAAGCTGAACACTCGCACAGTTGGTTAAGCATCCGACAAAAGACCTAGCTTCCTCATCTTGGAAAGTATGCCCAGAAATTGTTCCCCATCTTCCATCATGAAGCACCTCTACTCTGCCATATGTGCTGTTACCGCCCATGAGACGAACAGCAATGTCACCCAGTGCTACAATAATAATAATAATAAGAAGAAGAAGAAGAAGAAGAAGAAGAAGAAGAAGAAGAAGAAGAAGAAGTTGAAATTATATACTTTTAGAGGCTTAAATTGTGTACGTCAATGTAATGAAACGAAATAAATCTTAACATATGATGAGTTCATTCCATATAAATACATTTCGTTGGTTTAGTTGTGAATTTGAATTAGGGATTCGTGCCTCTAATCCAATTTGACAGCTTAAAAAATACATTAATTTATATGCAACGAAATCAATTTGCTAAGATTTATTTCGTTTCATTACATCTAGGCACACAATTTAACCTCTAAAAGTATCTAATTTTAACAATTTTATTTTGAACCATTCTGCTGTGAATATACCCCTTTAATAATAATAATAATAATAATAATAATAACTAGATCTGTTCCAGGAACAGATATACGGCTTCCAAGAATACCTGCACTCAAACTAGACATCCTTTTCTGGTACTTCATGTACAATATAGTTATCTGGTAAAATTCCGTTTTTCTAGAACTTCTTTAGATAATATTTCTTGTCTTTCTGATCAATTGCCTAGCTGGTTTTGGAGAAGATCTATATACACAAAACTGGTCACAAAATCAGCTAGATGATTGGTCATTCAGCAGTAAACAGGTTAATCAGGGATTTCTTTGGACACTAAATCTGGTAACATGGAACCAGTTTGACTGTTCTATACCTGGTGCTTTGGGAGAAGTAACTAGCAGGACAAGAGGTATTAGAAGATAGCAATATCTCGCATTTTTAAGTTACCCGAGGAACTGGCTGCTGCAGGACCCGGTCTGCGCAGGACTAACTATTCTGTGAAGAAACAATATCCAAGCCATGTACATATATAGAATTAGATTGCCCATTTGACTCCTGCTCACTGCCCGCAGATTGACTCAACAACAAAATATGTGTTGTACTGTAGTCTACTAACTACAAGCTTCAAAATGATATGTGACATGACCACATTTGATAAAATTTATTTTCTGCCCACCATTTCCCCCAGCCCTTCGGCTGATATCAAAATTCCAATGTATCATGCACATTGTGTCTGTCTATCACCTGCCTTAAGGAAACACAGTAAAACCTGTTTATAATGGATCCTGTCTGGGCCATCAAAATGTGATCACTAAAGAGAGGTGATCGCTTAATAAAGTCATTCGATATGTTATATTGCATTTGCTGCCAAATGATGTTTCTTCATTTATCTCTTGTCTTATGACTACCTGTCTTAAAGAACCATCATTGCTTGGTTCCAAAAGCGAATGTTTGCTATGTGGACTGTTGCCTTGGCAACAGTTTCACGCTATTGCATATGACCGCTGTAGATAAATATACAGTATGTATGATGGTCGCGAATAAAGCACGCAATTATTACGAACTGAATGAAATTGTAAAGATAACATGCCTGAATAGAGTTTATCAAACGTGTGTGTGAAATATAATCGCCTTCCTGTTCTTGTACATAACAAAGAAGATGACATGATAAATCTCATGAGATAAAATGGTGAGGGGCATGCAGGTTGTACGAGACGCTATATCATGCCTGAATAGAGTTTGTTAAAAGTCTCGGTGAAATATAATCGCCTTCCTGTTCTTGCACATAATAAAGGAAATGACATGATAAGTCTCACGAGAGATAAAATGGTGAGGGTCATGCAAGTATACGCAAACACTATAGCATGCCTGAATAGAGTTTGTCAAAAGTCTTGGTGAAATGTAATCATCTTCCTGCTCTTGTACATAATATAGAAGACGCCATGGTAGCCACATGAGCGATAATGTAATGATGTTTGTGCAGGATGTATGCTATGTTGTCAAGGACGTAGAATAGTTGGTTGGAATAATTACAGCCAGGGGCAGATGTTAGCGTGCGGATGCACCCCATGGACGGTTACTCAGACACCATTGGCGATTATTCAGACACCATTGACGATTACTCAGACACCATTGACGATTACTCAGACACCATTGAAGATTACTCAGACATGACTGACTATTACTCAGACACCGTTGACTATTACTCAGACACCAATGACTATTACTCAGACACCAATGACTATTACTCAGACACCATTGATGATTACTCAGACACCATTGACGATTACTCAGACACCGGTGACGATTACTCAGATACCATTGATGATTACTCAGACACAATTGACTATTACTCAGACACCAATGACTATTACTCAGACACCATTGATGATTACTCAGACACCGTTGACTATTACTCAGACACCAATGACTATTACTCACACACCATTGACTATTACTCAGACACCATTGACTGTTACTCAGACACCATTGATGATTACTCAGA
Organism: Chaetoderma sp. LZ-2023a; assembly: GCA_034401795.1. NCBI lineage: Eukaryota > Metazoa > Mollusca > Caudofoveata > Chaetodermatida > Chaetodermatidae > Chaetoderma > Chaetoderma sp. LZ-2023a. The sequence goes on from CM067371.1 coordinate 27,213,730, forward strand.
CACCATTGACGATTACTCAGACACCGGTGATGATTACTCAGATACGATTGATGATTACTCAGACACAATTGACTATTACTCAGACACCAATGACTATTACTCAGACACCATTGATGATTACTCAGACACCGTTGACTATTACTCAGACACCATTGAGGGTTACTCAGACACCATTGACGATTACTCAGACACCATTGACGATTACTCAGACACCGTTGACTATTACTCAGACACCATTGACGATTACTCGGACACCATTGACTATTACTATGACAGCATTGACGATTACTCAGACACCATTGACTATTACTCAGACACCGTTGATGAGTACTCAGACACCGTTGACGGTTACTCAGACATCATTGACTATTACTCAGACACTGTTGACTATTACGCAGACACCATTGACGATTACACAGACACCATTGACTATTACTCAGACACCATTGACTATTACTCAGACACCATTGACGACTACCCAGACACCATTGACTATTACTCAGACACCATTGACTATTACTCAGACACCATTGACTATTGCTATGACACCATTGACTATTACTCAGACACCATTGACGATTACTCAGACACCATTGACGATTACTCAGACACCACTGACTATTACTCAGACACCGTTGACGATTCCCCAGACACCATTGACTATTACTCAGACACCATTGACGATTACTCAGACACCATTGACTATTACTCAGACGCCATTGACGATTACTCAGACACCATTTACTATTACTATGACAGCATTGACGATTACTCAGACACCATTGACTCTTACCCAGATACCATTAACGATTACTCAGACACCATTGACGATTACTCAGACACCATTGACGATTACTCAGACACCATTGCCGATTACTCAGACACCATTGACGGTTACTCAGACACCATTGACGGTTACTCAGACACCATTGACGATTCCTCAGACACCACTGACTATTACTCAGACACTGTTGACTATTACTCAGACACCATTGACGATTACTCAGACACCACTGACTATTACTCAGACACCATTGACTATTACTCAGACACCATTGACGGTTACTCAGACACCATTGAGGGTTACTCAGACACCATTGACGATAACTCAGACACCATTGACGATTACTCAGACACCATTGACTATTACTCAGACACCATTGACGATTACTCAGACACCATTGACTATTACTATGACAGCATTGACGATTACTCAGACACCATTGACTATTACTCAGACACCATTGACTATTACTCAGACACCGTTGACGGTTACTCAGACACCATTGAGGGTTACTCAGACACCGTTGACTATTACTCAGACACCATTGACGATTATTCAGACACCATTGACTATTACTTAGACACCATTGACGATTACTCAGACACCATTGACTATTACTATGACAGCATTGACGATTACTCAGACACCATTGACTATTACTCAGACACCGTTGATGATTACTCGGACACCGTTGACGGTTACTCAGACATCATTGAATATTACTCAGACACCATTGACTATTATGCAGACACCATTGACGATTACACAGACACCATTGACTATTACTCAGACACCATTGACTATTGCTCAGACACCATTGACGATTCCTCAGACACCATTGACTATTGCTATGACACCATTGTCTATTACTCAGACACCATTGACGATTACTCAGACACCATTGACGATTCCTCAGACACCACTGACTATTACTCAGACACTGTTGACGATTCCTCAGACACCATTGACTATTACTCAGACACCATTGACTATTACTCAGACACCATTGACGATTCCTCAGACACCACTGACTATTACTCAGACACCGTTGACTATTACTCAGACACCATTGTTGATTACTCAGACACCTTTGACTATTACTCAGACACCATTGACTATTACTCAGACACCATTCGCGATTACTCAGACACCGGTGACGATTACTCAGACACCATTGACTATTACTATTATATAGCTTAACTTACCCTAGACTATCCTAGCTTAGCCTAGACTAGCATCGCTCAGATTAAACTATTTTAGCTTAGTTTAACCGTAGCCTATGATAGCTTAGTGTAGACTAACAAAGTTTAGCTTAGACTAGCTTAGCATAGTTAATTGTCAAGCAGGCTACATGATTTCTCACAAAAATTCAGTCTTGTTTCAATACAAACAAGCAGTTGTGGCATAATTTCACTAGTTTCTTCAGCCCTGCTAGAAGGAAAAGGGTTAATTTTGCGTTTGGACGTTTATTGATATCACTTCTCCGACTATCTATTTAACCCTGCTCAATACATCGATTATCTATTTAACCCTGCTCAATGCTCAATTCATCACCAGTTCCTTGAAAAATGCCCTAGCTGGTTACTTAAAAACAATTTGACTGAACGTAATTGTTTCCTTAGGTAGCAACAACATTCAGTCAACGTTCTTTCAAAACATTAAGTTGGTTCTCCGCACAACTATCTTCAGAAATAAAAGTGCTTTTAAATCGATCATTGGATAAATAATTGTGTTGAGATCAGTGCGAAATTGAAATGCTAGCCTTTTCTATGCATGGTAATTACCACCCCCACCAACTGTGGTTTGACCCCTATCATTGGTCTCATTCATTCTTTACATGACAATAAAACATTTCATGATTGATTGTTCAAATGAATAAACAGTGTAACAGTCTATTTCATTCTATTTTCAGAACAGTTATCAAAGAAACCTAAAACGATTTGGCTGATTTAAAAAAACAATTTGGTTGCATGTTGTTGATACCCTAGTCAACAATAATTTTCAGACTATTTCTGTTCGGAATCGACATTATAATTCTGCCAATAACGATCTCATTGGGCGCTTAAGAATTTGTCAGTAAAGGCGGGTTAATACAGGGCAGTTGAAAAAAAGAAATGAGTTTGGAGGCCGAGGCTCATAATTTGCCATGAACTTAAAAATAATGATGTTACTGTCCATAGATTGACCTTAATGCACTGCATATGCGGCTATGCACATCAGTGATATTTAACTCAGATAAGCCCTCTGACACAGCTTGTCAAAGACTGCCTGGTGCTTTAAAATACTGAATATGTCCCATAGTCTGATGGGACCAGTTAGCGAGCGTTGTTGTTTATTTATTACGGTCATAAAAACATAGAGGTATCCATTGCCAGCAATGCCCCTCCGATTTCTAGCTATGCTAGACAGGGTTATAATGTCCATCAATTGTACAAATTGTAAGCCCTATGTCCTTAACATTTAACCCTTTAATGACTAAATCTTGTCAAAAAAATTAAACATTTTCTTGTTGAATGTCTCATTGCAGGCCAAAAAAATGGTATTTTGAAATTTTGCCACTGGAATGACTGGCTCGCTTAGCGAGCCAGTCATTCCAGTGGTAAATTTTCAGAAATAGTTTTCACTTGGCCTACTAATCGACATTCCTCAAGACCCCTTCAGAGGCCGGTTTGGCCGGCTTCATCATAAGAGAGTTAAGGCCCTATGTTTTTAACATTATGTTGAATATTTTGAAACTATTTCACTGGGCGTTGTTGCAGCAACAACACACAGTCAAATTAGTTTCAAAATGTTCAACATGTTACATGAAATTCAGGGATCAATGTGTACAAATTGTATACAAATGTTCTCTGGTGAAATTCACTTTTTAGTAACTGCTCTAGATAATAATACTTGTCATTCGGATCAATCACTTAAGTGGCTGTGGAGAAGATTTATATACAGACACAAAACTGATCCCAAAATTCAGCTAGATGATTGGCCATTCAGCAGTAAATAGGTTAATCAGGGATTGGCCATTCAGCAGTAAAATATATACGAAGTGTGTGACAATTTACCTTTCCAGTATTTCTTAATGGATACTGGAAAATTAGTACAAAATCAATGAAATAAAAGTTGACATTCTGCAGTATAAGGGTTAATACAAAATCTAATATTTCACCAGTAGAAGGTTTAATAGGCAGGAACAATTTCTAGTCAAATTGTTTTGAAAATTATTCGTCAGCTATCCTTAGCATCTACATTAAGTGCAAGTTTTATATTGACATTAATACATTCATGGGTTAATCGGGCAGATGGTCAACTGGTATTAAATGGCAATTAAATCCCCATTATATTAATCTGTTTGCCTAGAGCATTTACAGTAGCGAATGCCATTTATTACCCCCATAGTAACCAGATATAAAATGAAAATCAAATGTCACATTAATCATTTTTATTAGAGCCTGTAGCAAACTGTCTTCTACTACATAATAAAGAGGAAAATTAAAATCTAAATATTTCCGCCCTTTACACATGGATCTCGTTCATTTTAAAAGACACCATGCAGATGGTCAACTAACATATGTATAGCAATTTTCTCCATCCAAATCCATCAAATAAAAAAGTTCAAAATGGCCCCCAAATGCTCGAAATTGATTGGTCCACGGTGCCGAGACTGTTTGACCAATCAAGTTTTAGCAAACAAATTTCACTTGGCGCCATTGACTAATTATATTCCCCAAATTTTAGCCAGATCGCTTCGGAAGTTCCAGAGGAGAAGATTATTTTGTCATTTATGACGTCATCAATATGGCCGCCAATGCCCTGGGCCAATCAGGCTCTGTTTAGCTATTTTGATTCACGGAGTGATCTCAACAATATATTCTGAGTTTTGATTCAATTTGCTTGCCGGTTTCGGAGTTTTGGTTCAATTTACTTGCTGGAAATGGCTGGCGGCGGAATAATAATAATACTAATAATAATAATAATAATAATAATAATAATAATAATAATAATAATAATAATAATAATAATAATAAACAGAACAATCACTCTAGTCTTCCAGAGCTTCGCTCTTGGAAGCCTAATAATAATAATAATAATAATAATAATAAAAATAATAATAATAATAATAATAATAATAATAATAATAACTTAACATTAGGCATGGTTTCAACGGTTCGCTCAACTATAATAATAATAATAGTATGAAATCCGACATTTCGATAACTAGGTCTCCCAGTCGTTTGTCCATAGTCTAAAGGAAATTGAGCTGAGCTCCCAACTTCCGCAACTGTGAGCCGTGACCATGATGCATCAATTTCTCTGTACCGTTGTTGATTATGACGTCGTACGATTGAACTGAACTGAACTGAATTTTATTACACCCAGGCCATACATTCATGACATATGGGGGAAAACAGATAGTACATCTTATAGTAGACAGAGTAACAATTGTACATTATCATTATTATTTACGATTATTATAGTTATATGCGAAGACCGTCATATCCACTGATCACTATCTTATCCAAGTCAATGGATGAAGGCAATATAGATCTGCGACAACTGGCGGCATATTATATTATACATGCGTTTCATTAGTTCCTATACTCATATCACACAATCAAGCGGGGAATGGTCTCCTCCAATTGCAGTTTGAGAACGTTCCATATTCGTTGAATACATTATACTTATATAGCAACGTGGTGGCGACCATGCATGTCGTATTTATACGGGCTTGGACAAGACTACGTTATGCCATAAATTTAACGCAGTATTTAAGACAGTAATTTGAGTAAGCTCTAAGTAGAGATGAAGCAAGCCATGTGTCACTCGGCTATGTACCTTTCCAGTTTATCCATTTATTACGTGACGTACACGATGACGTCATAATCATGGCGCCGTAAATGATGTAGATAAGTACGTCAAGAGCGTATGATTCGTGTCGGGTCAAGAGTTGTTGTACGAACTATATGTCTTTACTATTTAATAAAGATGCTGCTGAATATTTTGAAATTAAATTGACTGGACGCTGTTGCTGCCATAGTTTCAAAGATTCAATAGCTTACACGTATAGTCTTCTGGAAATTGAAAATCAGGGAGTTCAGTGATCGATCGATCCCAACATGAGCGAGCTGTTGATGCCATAGTTTCAAAGATTCACTAGCTTACACGTATAGTCTTCTGGAAATTGATAACCAGGGAGTTCAGTGATCGATCGATCCCAACATGAGCGAGGTGTGGTTGCGGCTTAGCTAGAGATAGGCGGGGCATAGCTAAAGCGGGAAAGGTTCATTAACCGTTCTTTGGCGAGAAATCGGTTAATACATTAATCCTGACGTGCACTAAAGAAAATATAACATCAAAGGTGCATATCCACACCAAATGCCCGAAAACACAACCATCTAAATCGTACACTCCTAGAGGCTCAAATTATGTGGCTAGATGCAAGGGGACGAAATAAATCCCAACATGTGATGACCTCACTCCATATAAATTAATACAACCCTTTAGCTGCGAAGTCGAATCAGAGGCACGAGCCTCTAATTTAACTCCACAACCAAAAAAATGTATATCAATGAAATCATCACATGTTAAGACCCAACTCGTTTTATTGCATTATGTGCACGGATTAACCCTCCCAAAGTCCAGAACTCAAACAATTCCATCCTCAGGCACCCGGCGCGAACGTGTACCCCAAATGTTCCAAGTTTTGAACCAAATGACACAGAATCCAATGAATGTTTATCCTACGTTTCGCCTGAAATGGTCTCCTCAGTTGGAATATGGATGTAGTATCAGTGGTAGTCAGTGGGTTGTCTAATGTCTAATGCTGATGGTAATGGTGGTGGTGGTGGTGATGTAAGCGGTGGTAGCAGTGGTTGTTTGGCAGTGTCAGTCTCAGTATTATTTTCATAATTTGCTATCGTCCTGTGGATTAAGTTATCGTCTTTGTCGTCATAATATTTCTCGTCGTCAATGCTCTTGTTAACATCATTTTCGCCGTAGCTACGGCTGTCGTCATTGTTACTGTTATTAATCCCGGTGTGTGTATGCGTACGTGATTGTGTGCGTGCGTGTGTGCGTGTGTATGTATCTGCGCGGTTGCTAACGTCGAAAGTTCTTAGTAATTGCGTTAACAAGTTGGCAGATTCGAGATAATAGTCTTCTATTTTTAGTTGAGAATAGGTGTAGGAATTTGAAATAGTTTGGTCTTTTGCAATAATATTTCGGTAAAGTTTCAGATCGGATATTTTGGAAAAAGTCGATCGATAAACTAGATTCCTTTATTGTTCGAGTCGAACCCCTAAGCCTAAGCCTAAGCCTAGATTACTTGTTGGATTACGTGTAGTTAGCAGATAGACTCACATTTACCATCAATCTATTTCGTTGTTTCTAGTCAACAACATCCCTCTACTCAAAATAGTTGGACCAATCAAATGCGGATTACCAGATGTGTTCGCCGCGACATTGGTGCCTTATATGGGCCCCAACATAAATATGGTTTGTTGACCTTTGTGTCTCTATAGGTTTCGATACCGACTCGAGGAACCTGGATGAACTGTTTTACAATTTTATGTTGACAACGAACAAAGTGAGCCGATAAATGATAGAGCTATGAAAAGAGTCGTACAACAGAACCCAAGGGAATTCTATGAGATAGAGAGAAGAGACTAGCTGGAGACGCTCGACGTATGCTTCCCCTAAAAAAAGGGGGCTGGGTGGTGTTTGTTTTAACCCACAACGTAGCCTTTTAGAGGGAGACAGCAAGGACCGTGTAAAATGAGAAAAGCACCGTCGGCGACGTATGTTTCCCGGCATGCCCGGAGAGGACAGACGTGACTCAGGCATAACTCTTTGTGGAAGATCATGGTTTCAAAAGTGGGCAAGAACGCCGCCAAAAAGTATACCGAATGAAATACGATTTGGATAGCCCTGGGAAAACAACGCAGCAGCAGCCGCGACAACAGCAACTTCAACAACAACAACAACAACAACAGCAGCAGCAATATGAGGAGTAGCGGTGCTTGTGGTAGCGATGGGGGTGGCGGTGGTGATAGATGTAGCTGTGTTAACTTACGTAAGCAGGCAACGACCGGGACATGATAACATCTGTGTACCTGTCGTAGAATTCCTCCCCAACATTCCACTATGTTCGTCTCGTAACCAACGCAGATTCCAATATCGTATCTGAAGGCCGAGATACAGTTAGTTGGTTGATAAAGACCCGTAAATACGCCATAATATTTCCTGTAGAGATAATAGCAACGCCAGATGAATCTTAGCCTATCGATCATATGCCGTCATAATCAATTACGTCACATATAGGCTGACGTTATAATTAATTACGCCACGAATGACGTAATTAAGTCTGTCATAAAGCCCTTAATAGTTCTTCAAGTTGTAAAAATTTTATGATGTCTACTATTTAATAAATATTCTGTTGAATATTTGGAAACTAATTTAACTAGGCGCTGTTGCTGCATTTATCGTGGTATATGGTATCCGCCATTTTGAATTTTACGCACATTTCTGGCTAATAATTTGCGACCTAGCGCCAGTACTCTAGTTGACTATGGTTATCCAACCGAACTTGACCTATACTGTAAGCATTACTACTAACATGTTGGCAATCATATGGCAGTAGACTTGAAGCTTCTTATGTTGGACATCAAATATAGTCTCGTATAGCGGTCGTGTCACATTCATGTATGCCAACTGCAGTTCCCCGTATGTACTGTTCCCATTTACCAAAGACACCTCGATATTACTCGGGCCTGTAAGTATATATTGTAAAAGAACAATGAAACAAGGATTCCAGTTTATCCATCAATCATATGACGCCATAATCAACTACGCGACGTGTATGATTACGTCATAATCAACTACGTTATGAATGACGTAGAAAAATTCGTCACGAGCGCTTAATTGATGACGGACTAAGCGTTGCTATGCAAATTGTATGCCCTTCCGATTTAATAAACATGCTGTTGAATATTTGGAAACTAAGTTGACTGGGCGCTGTTGATGCTATAGGCCCAGCAGCAGCATCCAGTCAAATTAGTTTTTAAATATTCAACAGCTACCAGATAGATATCTAGAAATTGATAGTCAAGGAGCTTAGTGATCGATCGATCCCAACACGGGAGAAGTGTTGGTGGAACTTAGCTAGAGATGAGCGAGGCATAGCTAAAACGTGATTCATCCATTAGATGTGTCATCATATGCAATAATTAAATTATTTTCCTGTTACAATCCAGCTCGGAACTGTCTTCCCTTCAAGTCCAGTTATGTTCAAAATATTCAACAGAACATTTCTTATGAAAATGGATCTTTCAATTTTTAGCTATGCCCCGCCCATCTCTAGCTAAGTTCCGCCCACACCTCGATCGTGTTGGGGTCGATCGATCTCTGAACTAACTGACTATCAATTTCCAGAAAACTATAGAGGTGAGCTGTTGAATATTTTGAAACTAATTTGACTGGGAGCTGTTGCTCCCTATAGTAGAGCCATACAATTTGTACAACGTGTCGGACTATTAAGAGTTAAAGACGGGCCCGTATAGAATCATTTATGACGTAATGATTAGGACGTCATCCTACACGCCGCTTAGCTGATTATGACGTCCTATGACGTCATTACTCTGGAAAGGTCCATTACTTCTGTTGGAATTGATTCTATATATTAAGTGCATTAGGCCTAATACGACTTCTTCACTGTATTCACTTATTCAGCTGTGCCCTTTACCCATTTCTTTGTAAAAAATGAGTAAACTTTACTTTAGAACTTTTAAACACGATTTTTAGGATATTCAGAGCAGACTGAAGTCCATAAAGTAATATGGAAGTGCTTCTTTTCCAAATCACATCATCAATGCAAACGTTATTTATGTAGTGGCAGTCACATGTAACATATTGCCTTTTTTTTATCTGCAAACGTTGCATGCATCTTTGCAAATAAATATAAGACACATAGTCATATGCTATTTGAAATTTTGAAATGATACTGGTCCATGCTCCGTTAATGCCTTGCTTTGTCGGTAAAATATAACATATGTGCAATGATGGGCGGCTGGGTGCGGCAATGTGGAAACACTCAGGGATATTAATTAGAATTAACAGCAATTCTTAAACTCAAAAATTTAATTACCTGTGTGAAGCAGATGCAAAGGTAAAAATAATTTATATACACATGGCCGAAGTGCAATGTGTGTGTATTTGAGGAATGTGTCTAAGATTTGTTATCTCCCCCCCCCACCACCCCCCCCCCCCCCACACACACACCCACACACCCCACCCCCACCCCACCCCCACACACACATACTTAGAACGGGAAGGGCGTATGTCTGGGGCCTCTATCGAAAGAATGTAAAAATTAGATGTGCTTAGAAGCCATCTATTATAACTCCTACATCGATCTCCAAGTAATAAATATCATCCTTTTGGATTTTTGAATACTGTGCTATTTAAATGTGTATGAGCTCCACCCCACCTCACCCACCCCACATCCCACCGCCACCCTACCAACTCGTACGGTCGTGATACACATATATGTCTAGCCATGTCAAGTTCTTTGATATCACCATTCACACATAAACAAAATCAGACATTTGAAAGCCTCCTTTGAATAGCCCCGGCCAAATGCACATCTGACACGCACATGCCAAAATGGCTAAGTAAGAGGCAGCGAAATCATAATTTAAATTACTTATTCCATACACATTAGCTATTGAATAGTTTGTTACTAATTTGACGTAATTGTGTTGCTACCTCATCTGTCTCTTCATCGAGCATATGTTCATCGTACTCTTAAGCGAGTCCTTAAGAACGGCTGGGCAGTAGGGAGCCATAGCGTCAGATCCATGGTTGGTCCCGGAAAGCTGCTTGATGATTTTGTTGGTGGCAATCTTGGATTTTGCACTATTTTAAAAAGTACATTTGTGAAACTGCTTGACATGAAACTCAAGAAACTTCACGGTCTTCATCTACGGCAAGGGCTGAACAAACCTTGTTCACACGTTCAACATGATTGGTAGATGTGTCTTGGGTAACCTAGTTTTCACAAAAAACAGTTTCCTTCTGAATCCCTCTGATTGCAAATATAATTAGGAACTAAGGTATAATTAAATATTTTCGAGGAAAATTGTGCAAGCCCACCATACAGACACATGCACGAATGCACGCACACTCAACGTGTGCGTCTGACACAACAACCCGCCCGCTCGCTAAACCTTGTGAATTGGGAACAGGTTCAATTGATCAAAGAATACATAAGTTCTTCGATTAACATTAACATCGCTCTAACATTTATACATAATCATAAGAAACTCAGAATGCAGAAAATTGAGTCATGAGCCTGAACCTTTCAATGTTCATTTCTCATGGTGTTTAGGTAGGTTGGTATCCCCGAACACCCTTCTATGAGAGGCGGGGTTGGGTGAAACACCCATTTCATATCTTTCTCCAGACAATTCCATCCAGCGTGCGCCTTTGTGGAACCTGCCCCGCCCCTCAAATTTGCATCCGGCGCCCCTGAGTAAAACAAACGATACAGGCATACTGGGTATACTTCGAGCTGGTCAATTCTAGGGTCTTGTTTATCTATTCGTGACTTACTGTGGTAAAATGTTTTATATCAAAAAAAACCAAACTTTCTCAGGGATGTGTTGCGCAAGGCAATAGTCATAATTTAGTTCAGTCTTTTATTGATATTGATTGATCACTATTCTGGGATTCTAGTAGAAAACCATACAGCTTCAATCCGTCCTTTTCATTTAACCACTGTGTCTTGTCCTTGGCAAAAATCCTTTCGTGAACTGAATCCTGTTTTCTTAAGGTCATCTCGCAGTATGCTTAACATAATTATGCAATGGCGTCATCTTGTGGCTTTGTATTTGCGGACTCACAGAATGGCGAATTCTAGGGCTCTCTGTACAGGTGTTCCTTCTAGCATCCTTAGCACATGGACCGCCGTGATTGCATGGTGCATCGTTCTTTATATGCATGTACTGATACGGGTGACATTGGACACATCCACATATGACAACTTACATAATGTATTGCTTACATTGGGGGGGGGTTGAGGGGATACATATATGTTTCAATTTGCAAGATGGATATCGGATGGAATGACGGACGGATGGAGTGATGGATGGACAAACGGACGAACGATAATCAGAGAACTCCGACTACCTGCATTGATACTACGTTGTAATGTTTATTTAGAGCCGTTTCCCGCAGAGACACCCTTCGTTGATACACACACTCTTGAGGTGATGTTTTAAGAAATATGTACGTGATGTGTTTTCAGGTGCATATATATATATATACATCTCCGGGATCAGCTTTATAAAGCTGTGTACATAAAGTATAAAACGAACCAATCAGAATGATGGATTGGACATTCATTTTACGTCGTATTTAAAGGTGCATATTCACAACAAAATACTCGAAGATAAACATTTTGTAAATAGTATATTTTAACCCTTTTGTGTTACCGTGTCGCTACAATGGCAAAGCTGATCAAGATTGCCTCTGCAATAGTGTTGAAGACTGTCTATTTGCAAGCCAAGAGAAGACAAATCTTTGAAAATGTACCGCTGGAAAAAAAAAATTTATTGGCCTGCAAATAGACACTGACTAGATTTTCTAGACCATTAATCATATAATCGGCAAACCGTTTAAACGAACACCTCTTAATACGATTTTCCTAGATTCTAGTAGTAAATTTAGAATAAAAGCCTTCTCTTAGCCAGCAAATGGTCGTTCACTGAACAAATATACTGAACACAGAGGCAAAGGCCAGAAGAAAGCTGAACATCATGAGGAAGCTGGCAGGAACAAAGTGGGGTGCCAATGAAAGGATCCTCAAGACCATCTACCTAGGTGCCGTACGACCACACCTTGAGTATGGATCCAGCTCATGGATGACAGCAGCTAGATCTCATCAACAGAACCTCGACAGAGTACAAAACCAGGTACTGCGCATCATCACTGGTGGAATGAGATCAACACCAATAGAAAAAGTGGAGCAGACAGCAGATATCCCCCACTTAGCAAAGGAAGGGAATACAAAGCACTGATCCAAGCTGCAAAGTTCAAATCGTTCAACAACCACCCGATGAAGATCAGGCAAGCACAGCTGTCATCAGGAAGACTTAAAAGATCAAGTTTTGCGAAAGAGACAAAAGCACTTCAAAGGAAATACCAAGTATTGTTGCCAGCACAAATAGAAGACCCAAACCACACCCTTGATCCTCCACCCTGGGAAAACAAACTAGAGAGCATAGCTATTCGCACCACGGTACCTCATCTCACAACCAAAGATGAACACAGTGATGTGAGCAAGAAGGCCCTGACCCTAGCCATGCTGGAAGAAATGTACCCTCAGGAGATATGGATAAGGATCTACACAGATGGATCAGCCACAGATGCAGTTAGGAGCGGAGGTGCCGGACTGCAAATACAGTATCCAAACGGACAACATGAGTCAGCTGCAATACCGACAGGAAAACACTGCACAAACTACAGAGCTGAAGTCGAAGCACTGGTTCATGCAGCTAATACCATCAGTAGAACAGCAGACCCTATTGCACAGATTATCTTTTTATCTGATTCCCGCTCCGTCCTTGAGGCTATCACCAAAGGTAAGCTGCCACAACTTGAAGAAGCACTACAAACCATCAAATACTTTCGGATAGCATTGCAGTGGATCCCCTCATACTGTGGAGTCTAAGGAAAGGCGGAAGCAGACAAGATGGCAAAGGTGGGGGCAGAAGAGAATCAGACAGAAAACATGGTTACCCATACAGAGATGAAGACTATCATCAAGTCACTCTATAGAACACCTCAATCAGAAGATGCCTACCATCATCTCTCGAGGCCAGAGCAAGTGACCATTTTTCGTCTCAGAACTGGACACAACAGACTAAACCAACACATGTACAGGCGGTTCCAGCTTACGGCATCGCCCGCTTGTCCTTGTGGAGAAGCAGAACAGACCACAGAGCACACACTTCAATGTTGCAGTACGTATCAGCTGCTGAGAGAAGAGATCTGGCCTTTGTCAACCTCTTTTCCTGAAAAGCTGTATGGGCCTGTGGAAGAACTGCAGAAAACCACAGATTTCATCTTGAGAACGGCTCTCCAAGTTTGATACCAGCGATCGAAAAGAAGAAGAAGAAAGAAGAAGAACAAATATTAAAAAATTTTAAATGAAAGGTTTAATTTATAAAAGTAGCATTTTGAGCGCTTTACGGCACTTTTGACACAAGTGGTGTTAGGAGCCTTAAATTGTGTGCCAATATGTAACAAAACCAAATAAATCTAAACATATGATGATTTCATTACGGATAAATTAATATAATTTTTTAAGTCGTCAAATTGAATTCGAAACATGAGTTCCTATATCAACTTCACAGCTAAAATTATATTAATTTAAACGGATTGAAATCATCATTTGTTAAGATTTATTTCGTTTCATTACATTGAAGCACACAATTTAAGCCTCTAAAAGTTTACAATTTTAACTGTTTTATCTCAAGCATTTTGGTGTGAATATGCATCTTTAAGTACTTGCATGCCATCTCCAGTAGCCAAAAACTTACCAAAACAATCGATTGCGACTTCACCTGCAGGTGAACGCTGGATATCACCCATCGAGAAGGTGCATTCTGACAAATTATCCTCGGTACCTTGGCATCGCATCTCAGTTGTTACGACAGGCAGGTTTGTACTCTCTCCAAAGAAAGTACGGGAGAGTAATGCTGGCGTGTTGCTATATAATCAAAGAGCATAGTAGTTGAATTTTTTCCAAGATATTTCCCAGGTAACCTATGTGGTCGTTTTTAAATTTTTCGAAATTTTAGGATATGTTTAAAATGGAGCATAAATTAAGAATAGTCAAAGCGCATCAAATTCTGCTCTTGTGCAATTTAAATAAAGCAAAATATATTATTAACATATTTTCGAATTCCCTAGTCCTTAGTATATGTCGCTACCAAAAGCCATTTTGTTCAATTCCTCATAAGAATAACGGAGTGACGTCATCGCGCTAATGATTGTTGTGGTATGACGTCATCGCGTGAATAATATTCCGTTGTTGTTGATGATTAATGGCTCACAACAGCTCATTCGAACATCACTAAGTGAAATTAGTTTCAAAATATTCAACAGAAAGATTAGCAAACTATAACTTAATCAAAGACAGAACTTGTACACTACTGATGGACTTTTTGATGTTCATGATGGAGTCAGATTCATCATTTGATTGCGTCGTCAAATACCTTGTGACGTAATTAATTAGACGCCAGATAGTTTAGTGACATATCGGATCCTTCTATGGTTTAACCATTTGATGTCAAAACCGGTTAAAACTGGCCTCTACATTGCTCTTGAGGAACGCCCATTTACAGACCAAGAGAACACTATTTTTGAAAATGTGCAACTGGAATGACTGGCCCGATAACCGAGCCAGTCATTCCAGTGGAAATTTTTCAAAAATAGTCTCCTCTTGGCCTAAAAGTGGGCATTTATAACGCAAATTGATAGATTTAAAAAAACACAAATTTAGCCCGTAAAGGGTTAATGATGTTGATCCTAGAGCGTTCCTAACATGACTATTCAATGCCACATAATACACCTTTCCCACAGTGACGTCATTACACGGGATTCCGCTAAATCAACGCTCATAGCGCGTTAACTGGCTTTTTAGATAGGAAATGAGCAGCTGGCCAGTATTGAGTTATTATTGCTCTAAACAACACCGCATAATAGTGTGTTATTCTCGTATATAAAATACACCATTGTCCATAGATTTAGTAAATCAAATGGCCAATAAATTATAATTAAAGTGAAAAATATAAAAACTAATACATAAATATTTAGACAATTGGAGGAGCTTTCCAATGATGTAGGATGTTACTTCCTCATATAAAACAGCTTAAAGTGCTCAGTATCTGAGGCCAAGGCTGTGTTCTCGCTGGAGAGTTAATCGGGGAAAACGCCATACTGAGGTATAGTCCAGTAAAACTACAAATTAACCTAGAACAAATTGCAACAGAATTTATTTCTTTTCTGCGGCATTCATGGGACTGCCAGGTGTCACATATCAAAAGTCCTCCAAAATCCCTGGATGGGAAAGTGGGTAAATTCGCATATTTAGCTACCGCCATTATCCGAATAATGAAACTTCCCTTACCTGCTTCATTCCGCAAATAAACGAAGTAGAAATGTTGTCTAAGCTCTGAATTTCATAGTCACGGAAGACAGTAAGCAATTGGCAATATTGCCTTGAACCACTTGTACAAATTCTCCAAACCACAGATTAAATATGGTTGTATGCACAGGGCCGGGGTAATTAAAAAAAATTATATTTAAAGTAGGTTTAATTTTGTTTTTCGCTTTTAAAATTTTATCTAAAATAAATTGCATTTTAATTTTCACTTTTATCTCACAATTTGAATAAATTTCTATACAATTCAATCAGAATATGGACATGGATTTAGATACATGCGTTATTTGTAACCAGAGCCTAGAAAATGGCTCACAAACTGTTACGCTTCGAGTTAAAGGCTGTGACGGTATTAACAATGCTAGCAGAGCCCGTGAAAGCGATGTCATAGCTGAAGTAGGACAGAGGGTTCATGTAAAATGTCGACGGGAGTTCATTGATCCCAAGCGGATTGCCCGTGACGCAGAGAAAATTGAACAATCTCTGCCACCCATGCGAACACTCCGTTCAGAAAGTCCAACATTCAATTTTAGTGAACATTGTTTGCTATGCGGATACCCTGCAAAAATTCAAGATGGAAAGAAACGTGGCTATGATATTTATCCAGTAAGTACTCATGACTTTCAATGTAGTATCGCCGAGGCCTGTGAGCAGAGAAAAGACGAATGGGGCAAACTTGTAGCTGGGCGGCTTGCCTTCACGCCGGATTTATGGTCATCATGTCATTCATCGAAGTGATAGGTATTGAGCAGGGTTATCTACTGATCTAGTTATTGAGCAGGTCCTTATGAGAAGTGTAAAGTCAAGTGGTGGTCTAACACGAGGTCGTGGAATGACAGAACTTCAGCGTCTTGTTTGGTTGTTGTCTATGCCCGCATGTGCAGATGTGTGTAATGCAATGCAAGAGCTCTCTGGGGTAAACTGTGATTCAAGTGAACAACACAAAGATTCCACACAATCTCGAATAAAGCGTGATATGGATGATACTTACAAAATTCTCAAAATCCTTAGTGAACTGAATCCATTTGGACCAGAGCCTTCTCTTAGAGGACTTGTTAGTGGATTGTCTGCACATGAATCAGTCAATGTTGGCGATGCTAAAGATATTGGAGAATCAACTATTAATTCGATGTGTGGCCAATGTGTATCAAGCATTTCGTTCCAGAGAAAGAGACAAGCTATTACCTTAGCATCCAAAACATCTCTCAAGATTGATGATGAATGTGTACAAATTGATCCACAACACCTATTTCAAAGACTCAGTTTAATTGCTACAAATGGATCAAAAGGGAATCCAGCATCTTATTTTGAGTATGAGTTGTGCACTCATCCGCCCGCACTCTTTGATAATTCATCTCTTCCATGGGAAGCAAATAAGCCGGCACTTGCTGATGCATTGTGGAAATTAATTCAAAATGAAGATGCAGTCTTTCCAGATTCTGTCCACTATGTGCTTGATGGAGGAGCTCTAGTACACCATGTTCCATGGCAGCGTGGAGAGACATTTGCAAATGTTTGTCAAAGATATGTAAAATATTGCATAAGCAAATATGGAAAGGCTACAGTAGTTTTTTATGGTTATGACCAAGGCCCAGACATAAAAGATGTAACACATAAGAGGCGAACTCGTGGATTAGGCGCAACTGTTGTACTGACTCCGCAAACAGTTGTAACTCTGAGTAAGCCTGATTTTCTTAGTAACAGGCAGAACAAACATCGGTTCATATCAATCTTAAGTTCATCTCTCGAACATGCTGGATGCTTAACGATAAAGGCAAGCGGTGATGTTGATGTCTTAATTACGCAAACGGCTATCTTGGCTTCAAAGTCAACAAATACTGCTCTTGTTGGAGACGATACCGACCTACTGGTGTTGCTTCTATACCATACTGATATGAATGGCTGTCAGCTATTTTTCAGACCAGAGCCAAAGCAAAATGCAAAGAAACCCCGACTGTGGAATATCAAAATGGCAAAGGAAAAACTCGGGTTCTGTTTGTGCTCACAGCTGTTATTTATCCATGCTATCCTTGGCTGTGACTCAACATCTAGGCTTTATGTAATTGGAAAATCTGCATCCCTTAGCAAAATCCAGTGCTGCAAAGAACTCTCTCAAATTGCTGAAGTGTTTACAATGAGTAATGCGAATAAAGATGACGTGATAAAAGCAGGTGAGAAGGCAATGCTTATTCTATACAATGGCACTTCAATGGATAGTCTAGTTGCTTTGCGGTACAAGCGATTCAGGGAGAAGGTTGCAAAAGGTTCCAAGTATGTTGAAGCACGAGATTTACCACCAACACCCGCATCCGCAAAGTTTCACAGTCTTCGCGTGTACTACCAAATTCAAGTTTGGAGAGGAGATGCTGGAGTTATGGATCCAACAGAATGGGGCTGGAAAGTTCTCAACCACCAAATGCTGCCTGTTAAGACTGACATGCTGGCAGCACCTGACGATTTACTGTATTCATTTAGATGCAGCTGCAAAACTGGCTGTGAATCAAAGAGATGCACCTGTAGAAAACATGGGCTCAGCTGCACATCCGCCTGCGAAGACTGTAAGGGTCTCAGTTGCTCGAATTCATAACGCTCATTGAGGAAGATGACTTGGATAATTGATGCAAGATGAAATTAGTAGAAACCATGTACCTATGCCATACTATTTCATCTTAGCTTAGCTTAGAAACACACAATACCGTGACATAATAAAATATAATATGTATTGTATCAATATCAATGATGGTATTAGGTAAATTCATGCAAGTGGCATAACACAATACATTTAATTTGTGGAGAATATGTCAATCGTATTCATTTATTACTAAAAAAGTCCAAAAATACCCAGTCACACATATATTACATACCGGTTTTAAAGAAATAAAGAAAAATGGATTTTTCAGGTGAAATGGCCCAAATCTGGTAATAATTATGCAAATTTTACCCTTTCCCCTATTGGAATTTTTGAGGACTTTTGATATGTTGTACATGATGGCCCCCTATACACTGGGCGAGGTAAAAAAATTCTGTTGCAATTTGTTCCGGGTTAAACTATTTTTGGCCTAGATTGACTGGACTAGTATAACGTTATTCCCGATTAACTCGCCAGTGAGAACACAGCCTAATAGTATTATCGGAAGAAGTGAATGCGAATGAACTAGTAATTTATTTTCCATTTATTTATTTTTATTATCATTGTTTGTATCATATGCTCTTGTTATTGTTGAGAATATCAGCATCATATTTACTATTGCCAAGATGATTGCCTTTACTAAATTTAAAACGGCCGCAGATAGCCTATTTCTAAATTCTAATAAAATTTCACGAAAACGGCGACAAAAATCTACAATGCTGTTCCCCTGAATGTGAAGTAAAACAAAAACAATTTTTTCAGGGCTTAAATTATTTCAGAAGAGAGACGTCATATTTAGTTCGTATAAATATGGTACGAGCTAGAACAGATTAAAAAAACTCGGCAAGACGATTCCAAACTGAACAATGCATTAAATTAACGAAGCGCCTAGTAGACACTCAACCTACAGATACAACATTATATTGGAATATGTTAAAAACAAAAACTCCCAAGAAAACCAGTAATTCATCGATAAATTCGCCGATTTCTTTCAAGAAGTTAATAACCCGAATAGAGAATTTTATCAGGCAGACAATGATATACAAACTTATGTATCCAACCATCATCTTGCGAATGACATTCAAATTATTTTATACGAACTAAATTCCGAAATTTCCGAAGAAGAGATTTTTACCGCTATAAAACAATTAAAAAATAATAAAAGTGCCGGACAGGACATGCTAATAAATGAATTTTACCTAAATGTTATGGAAAAGTAATCCCCCATATTTTAGTGTTATTCAACGGAATCTTTCGTAGTGGGCATTTCCCGCGCGCATGGACAGAGGGTATTATTGTACCATTGCATAGAAAGGGAGGGGTTAACGATGTGAACAATTATAGAGGTATTACCTTGTTGAGTACGTTAGGTAAGCTTTTTACAAATGTACTAAATAACAGATTAAATAAATGGGCAGAAATTCATAAAGTATATGTCGAGGCTGAAGCCGGTTTAGGGCAGGCCATAGTACAATACACCATATGTTTGTAATAAGTGGGCTCATATCCCATGTCTTAAACAAAAGTAAGAAATTATTCTGTGTTTTCGTTGATTTTACTAAAGCGTTCGATTATATTTTGTACGATTGTTTACGGTATAAATTGTTAAAGTTGGGTGTTAAAGGGAATATAATTAACATAATGATGTTTATGTATACGGATCTTAAAACAAGAGTGCGGATAAACTCAGAAATCTCCGATTCTTTCAGTTGTTCTACAGGGGTTAGGCAAGGGGAGAGTTTATCGCCCTTTTTATTTGCTATGTATGTCAATGATCTTGAGGAAGAATTGGTTAATGGAGGGGTTGAAGGTATAGATTTAATATTGTTGAAATTGTTTTTAATTTTATACGCCGACGACATTGTTCTTATGTCAGAAACACTATCTGGCATACAGAAGGCACTTATTGTTTTACTTCAGTATTGTAACAGGTTGCGTTTAACTGCTAATGCAGAAAAAACGAAGGCTCTAGTTTTTAGGAGAGGGGGAAAATAAGTTCGAATATTAAATTTAAGTATGGACTGAAGGATATTGAAATTGTAAAAGAATTCAAATATTTAGGTATTGTCTTTAGCACAACAGGTAATTTTTCCTTGACGCACAAATGTCTAGCTGATCAAGGTCGGAAAGCGATTTTTGCTCTAAAGAAACGTTGCTCTAAGTTCGCAGGTCTAACACCAAGCCACCTATGTACCCTCTTTGATAAGCTCATCCTCCCAATTCTCTGTTATGGTTGCGAAGTCTGGGGATTTCATACAGCCCACGACGTGGAGAAATGTCATTTACGCTTTTGCAAGCAGCAATTAAGTATTAAACAATGTACGCCTAACTCAGTTGTGTACGGAGAATTAGGCAGGACCCCGCTATATTTGAATAGGGAAATTAGAATTGTAAATTACTGGTTTAGGATACTGAACTGTCAGCCTAACAGGTTAATAAGAATTATGTATAATGTTTTATATAATGATTGTATTAATAATGACTCTAAGAACTGGGTGAGCCAGTTCAGAGATTTGTTATGCAGATGAGGGTTTAATGATGTTTGGCTATTACAGGGAATCAATGTAAACACAAATATCTTTATTACGCAATACAAACAACGGATTTATGACAACTATTCTCAGGAATGGGCGGGGCTAGTAGAAGCAAGTCAGAAAACACGACTTTATAAATATTATTGTATTGATTTAACTTATAAATTATATTTAGAAAAGGTAAGCATTAATTAAAATTAGAACGGGAAGCAATACATTGCATGTAGAAACAGGCAGATGGCAACGACTAATGCCCACGCCGCTGTCCGAGAGAATCTGTACTTTATGTAACCTTGATATAGAGGATGAATACCATTTTATACCAATATGTCCAAAATACAATGATGTAAGAAGATCTTTCATTAAGCCCTATTACTATATGAGGCCAAGCATTTTAAAACTTATAGAATTATTACAATCGGAAAATGGCGCAATCTTAAAAAATTAGGAGCCTTTCTTTACCATGCTTTTGAAGTTCGCAGAGAACACATAATGTGAGCATCTTCTCTGAAGATTTGGATGAGGTTGAGTGTGCGTACGTACGTACGTACGTACGTGCGTGCGTGCGTGCGTGCGTGTGTCCGTATGTGTGTGAAGGGTGGGTGGGTTGGTGGGGTGTGTGGGGAGGGAGGATCAATGAATCAAGATTATTTTTTATTTTCGTACTTACTAGTATGATACTCCGTCCACGATGTAATCATTAGATTTCTGATTCGTTAATGATAGAAATATAAGGAGGCGGCGCATGCGGGCAGACTTGATTGGTTTAGACTGGCTTTTGTACATATATGTGTTTCATCGGGGATCAGAATATAACCTGATGGATCACATGTATGTTGGGGAGCTCGTCCGAATGAATTTGGCGGCTCCGATGCACCACTACCTTGGAACTCGTCTATGTTTATCAATAACGACCAATACAGTTACGTAACTTACGTTAACCCTATACTGGTGAAGCCGATCAAAGACGGCTTCCTTTATGGTATTGAGAAATGTCGACTAGCAGACCGATGGAATGATGTCTTTTGGGGTTTATCCTTTGAATGCATTGCAGTGGTAAATCTTCAGAAGTAGTATTCGATCGGTCAGCAAATGGACGTACCCGTGGGAAAACGGCGATTTTCTTGATCGATTTTAGTCGCTAAGCTGTTGAAGGCACGTGTTCACGTCTACTTTGCCTATTGTTATAATACGACTTAGATGAGCCAGTACAATTTTTAATGCTTTAGTGCTAAATGGTGTATCTGGTGTAATGGTGTATTGAAATGTATGCTCATCTTCATCGCTTTGCGTTTGAAACACTAGATAGAACGCTCGATCATTTACAGGCGTAGTTCGACGTGGCCATGTTAGCTCTGGATAGTTGATCCGCAGCGACGACATAGTTTAGTACGACGTCGCTTTGCATTGACTCTCTAGCGTGAACGTACGGTTAGAATTTTCTAACCCTATAATGTATAAAATCTTTCATAAAATTTAAATATTTACTAATTGAATGTCAGTTTGCGGGCTGTGAGAGGACTATTTCTTAGGTTTGCCACTGGAATGACTGGATCGGTTATCGAGCCAGCTGTTCCAGCGGTATGATCACAGAACTGGTATTCTCTGAGCCAGCAAATGAACATTCCTCAAGACCTCTACAGCGTGTGCGTGCGTGCGTGCGTGCGTGCGTGCGTGCGTGCGTGCGTGCGTGCGTGCGTGCGTGCGTGCGTGCGTGCGTGCGTGCGTGCGTGCGTGCGTGCGTGCGTGCGTGCGTGCGTGCGTGCGTGTGTGTTGTGTGTGTGTGTGGGGGGGGGGGGTGAGGGGAATCAAGAAGAGAAATATCGCATAATCTATTGCATAATGTACATATTTCGACATTAGGGATAATCAATGCGTTTATTAATTTATTGTTTATGAACGTATATAATAGCTGACCGTCATTGTAGGTTTATACTCTGTACACTCAAGGGCCTATGGCCTAATGTGGAATCAATAAATCAATCAAATCTATATAGGCCTACAAGCTCGGATATCTGGATTCCAACCTGACAAGCCATATTGTAGTAACTCCCGACAAAATATTTACACTATCAGGTAGGCTTGTGCGATTATTGCGTTGAGTGATCGCGATCGATTGTTAAAAAATAATCGTGATTACTCGATTACCAAGACATAACAACAAAAGAATATCAATGATGAAAATTACAATGGTGTTTAGAAAAGTCTATTCTCGAGCCAGGCATTCCAGTAATACATTTTCAAAAATAGCCCTCTCTTGTCCTGCAAATGGACATACATTCACGAAGCAAAATGTCATTTTTCATTACCAATCGCATTCAAAAGTATTTGAAACTTAGGTTTTGAAATATTTTAAGCAATAAAAAATATTCACGATTATTCGATTATTTAATTTTTAATCATATAAATTCACGATTTAAAATATAATCGCGATTTTCGATTTAATCATGTAATCGCGCACGCCTACTATCAGGACGGGCACCGGTAGCTAGCTGTGCCACACATACAACCCGTTATAATTAACTAGATGACGTGTAAGATGACGCCGTAATCAATTACGTCATGGATGACGTATAGATAAGTTCGTCACGAACGCTTAATTGATGACGAACTAAACATTGTTGTACGAATTGTACGTTTTTACTATTTAATAATCACGCTGGTGAATATTTTGAAACTAATTTGAATGGGCGCCCAGTCAAATTTGTTTCAAAATATTCAGCAGCTTAAATTTACCAATGGGCGATTCCAACACGGGCAAAGCGTGGGTGGAGCTTAGCTAGAGATGGGCGGGGCATAGCTAAAACTGAATTGCTTCCTTGACGCATTTCATATAATTTTTATCTCCAAAATAGTCTTTTCTTGGCATGTAAATAGACATTAACTGTGCAAGAATTTCGATTTCTTGGCCCTTTATGCCCGGATGGTCAAACTGACCAAAAAAGCATCAGTAATGGGCTTAAGAAATGTCCATTTGCAGGACAACCAACGGCTATATTTGTAAATTCGATGTCTAAATTTTCAAACATAATCTTCTGCTGGCCTACAAATGGTCATTCGATGAAGAAAACGTTCAATTTTCTTGTGGAATCTTCAGCAGGCATGTGTTAATTGATATAAGTATCATACTGTGCGCCCTAGGGCGCTGTTGACAGAAGAGAGTTAATCTTTTAATATTTAAATTCGTTCAAGAAAATTTTAATTCTCTCATAGAAAATGTCCATGCAACATTTGCAAATCAAGAGAATATTCTGAAAGTTTACCACTGGATCGGTTATTTAGCCAGTCATTCCAGTGGTAAATTAAAAAAAAAAAATTCTTCTCTTGTTCAGCAAATGGACATTTTCCAAGACCACTGCATAAGCCGTTTTTGGCCGATGCAAAGTTAGTCGATTAATATTCTTGTTAAATTCGTTATATTGCCTTTTTTATTTATTTAAACAACAATAAATATTTCAACTATTTCTACATAGGGTAAACTAGCTAACTAGTAATTAAGAACTTACCTAAATAAGCTTTGACCTGCAAAATAAAGAAAAGAGTGTCGCGGTGGCTTGTACACACTAGCCGAAAAGCGGCATATAATGGATAAGTTTATCCATCAATCATATGACGTCATAATCAACTACGAGACGTGTAGGATGACGTTAAAATCAATGACATCATTAATGATGTAGATAAGTTCGTCAGGAAGTTTTTATTGATGACGGACTAATCGTTGTTGTACGAATTGCATGTCCTTAATTACTATTTAATAAACATGTTGCTGAATATTTTGAAACTAATATGACTGGGAGCGGTTGCCTTATGTTAATGCCAAATTAGTTTCAAAATACCCAACTACTTACATGCATAGTTTTCTGGAAATTGATAGCCAAGGAGTTCAGGGATCAATGGATATCAATACAGGCGAAGTGTGGGTGGAGCTTAGTTAAGATGGGCGGGGCATAGTTAAAACTGGAATCCTTCATTGCGTAATAAGTTGTCTTGTGTATGTTGACCTACACCATGCTCTACGCAAACCACGTTCTGCCTGTACAGCTCATAAATACGTTAAAATGTTTTCAAAGCAAGCAAAAACAGAAACACGTCAGCGAGTGCAATTTTGAACACTATGTAAAAAATGTTTCTGTTGAATATTTTATGCAGCAATGGTTTAAAATCGAATTTAAGTCTAAAATATTCAACATTACGTTTTATTCTGTTTTGGAAACACGTTAAGTTATTTCGAAGCTTTACTGTGTTTCAGCTAACGGTTTCATCCAAGAAGTCGTATGTAATAAGTTGTCATGTGTGTATTAGCTCTGAAACAGTAGACACGGGGATATGGGTGGGGTGAGGTGTAGTCTCAATATGTGTCACATTTATCTTAATGCTAAAATGTAATAGACCGTTCCAGTTTCGCCCATCTCTAGCTAAGTTCCACCCACACCTCCCATGTGTTGTGATCGATCGATCAATTTCCAGAAAACTATACACGTAAGTTGTTGAATATTTTGAAACTAATTTGACTATGGCACCAAATTAGTTTCAAAATATTCAACAGCATGTTTTAAATAGTAAAGACATACAATTCGAACAACAACGCTTAGCCCTTTACCAATTATTCGTTCCTGACGTAATTATCTACGCAATTCATGACGTCATTGATTATGACGTCATCCTACACGTCACATAGTTGACATCATATGATGGATAGATAAACTGGAAAGGTCCATTGCCCAAGTTCTCCATAGACCATATAGATTACCTGAAGAATACAGATCAGCCCAAGAAACGTGATTAGTGCCTTCATTCTTTATTTCTTCACAGATTCTTCGGTTTATATTCCGTACGACATGTATGTGTTTAAATAGTGTGTTTTATAGCCACTAATCTGATACACAACTAGGTTTATATGGCGCGATCGTGGTGGGAATGTGACGTGTGCTTGTCTTATCAAAACATGTTCTGGTTACCACTCCTGTGTCAGCATAACGTTTTTAGTCACGCTGGCTAAAACGACTTCTGACATGATCTTGACGAATATCCATTTGCAGGCTGAGAAAATACGGATTGTTGAAAATTTATCACTGGAATGACTGGCGTGGTACAATTTACAAGAATAGGCTTGCAAATCGACACTGGCTAAGAAAAAAACCTGGGTTTTTTTTACAATTTCCACTCTGATGGTCAAGCTGGCAATAACCGACATCCACAGGGATCTTGAGGAATGTCAATTTGTCAGAAAACAGAAAGCAAGTTTTGTAAATTTCAATGATAAATTTATAAAAAATATCCTTATCTTGACCTACAAAATGTATAAGTTAGGTTAAATTTACCCAAAGCGTGGACTTCAATCGTATTTCTACTGAAATACTGCTAACTAACCGTTCGGTCTTCAGCCAACATCCCACAATTCATTGCGCTTACTACAGTTTAACGTTAATCAGAACACTTCTTGGTACAAGTTCTGGTTTAACGTTAAATAATAGCGCACATAGTTACCTAAAGTTCATTTGTACCCGATTCCGTATTGAATTACTATTTCAGAAAATTTGAAGCCGGTACCAGTCTCGATTAACCCTTTCTGTCGTCAGTTTTGACTTTTGATGGCCTACGAAAATGGGTTACTTTTGTCCGCTAAGATGTCAAAAAGCGTCCATATAATATAAAGTTGTAAGGAAATGGGTCTTGGGAACATTGATTTACCGTAGACAAAGTTACATAGGTTGGGGAAATATTAAGATGTCTATGTGCATTTAACCGTGACAAGCGAAACCTATCCGCCATTTTGGATTTTACGGCAATTTCTTACTAACCATTTGGAACAGAACTCGGGCGCTCGCTCGACTATAGTTGACTAGCTAGTTAGTTATTTCAAGTTCGACTAAGATCTAGTTAGCTATAGCTAACAATGGTTAGTGAGTCGAACTTTGCCCTACTTACATTGAAATGTAGAGATCTGTCACTCAAGTATATGACGTCATAATCAATTTCGTCACTAGTTAGCTGTCACAATCAAAATAACATAGGTTTTCTCGTTGCGAGGATAGTTGTATATCTAGATGAAATATCCGTTTATTTTTTTCCATCTAACGACTTGTATGATGCACCTATCGGCGGAGTGGCATTTACATAAGATATGATACACGTGAGAGGGAGATGTGACTAACGGTGAGGGAAATGTTAATATCCAGCGAGTTTTGCCGATATAGTAATATACTTTTACAGTATTTTGACTGCATCTTTGGTAAATCATTACGTGAAAAGCAAGCATATAAATGGGGAAATAGTCAAAACAAAAATATTCATATACATATACACGATACATCCAAAATTAACATTCAACATAAATAATTCCTTATACCACGATCCAAAATCTACATTGAAAACCAAGAATTTCATATGGCATGATTCAGTATTAGCATTAAAAACAAATAATTTCCCATAAGATAACACATTTCTTTCCATATGACGTAGATAAGTTCGTCAGGAAGGTTTTATTGATAATGGCGGGGGTGGGAGGGGCTCGGGAGGGCTCGGAATGATAAGTGACAAGTTGGCATGACCAATGTCAGACTGGTCTCTGTTAGCATTTTGTAGAGTAAAGGCTCTGTGTTGTTGACACCACACTATCTCACGGCTGGATTCAAAGTAATAAATAACATCTTTGTTTACTTTCCTAACATTTTCTTAAGACCTATGTTGTATATCAATTTACGAGAAGTTGAATCTTATCGCAAGCTTGACTGAATCTTTCTATGCTTGGTCGATCGATCGCCCATAATTTGCAATACTATCCATTGTATGTAACTTGAAGTTGCGTAGTGGCACCAAAAATTAAGACCAACACATTTTTTTCATCACTGTAAGAGCCCTGGAAATTTGAGGTCTTATTTAACTGCACTTATTACTCTGCCGTAAGTTCGGTCCTGTTTGATAACGCATACTACTGGGCTGGTGTTTGGTCCAATACTGGCCCGATAACCTGCGTTATTATGGGATATTAATCAAAACGGACCTTTCCAATTTATCCATCAAACAAATCAACTACGTGACCTATAGGATGACGTCATAATCAATAACGTCATGAATGACGTAAACGCGTTCATCACTAAAGCTTAATTGATGACGGATTATGCGTTATCATACGAATTGTATATCTTTCCTATTTAATAAACATACTGTTGGCAGCAACAGCATGCGCCAAGTGAAATTAGTTTCAAAATATTCAACAGCTTACACGTATAGTTTTCTGGAAATTGATAGTCAGTGAGTCCATGGATCGATCGATCCCAAAGCTGGCGAAGAGTGGGTGGAGCTTAGCTAAAGATGGGCGGGGCGTAGTTAAATCTGGCTTCCTCCTATTAGGTAACATCCATAACAGATTACCCCATAACATAAATGAATATAAATCCAATTAAGGTATTTTCCTACTACAAATAATTCACCTTTCCTGAGTATTCATCCATCATCTGACCGCGTAGGACGTCATAATCAGCTCAGCGCGTACATAATGACGCCACAATCATTACGTCACAAAGGGTTCCATATAGACCGTCACCAAATCTCAAACGGTCCGACAAGCTGTATGAATTGTATGTCTTTGTAATTCTTTGCTATTTAATAAACTGTAACATGCTGTTGAATATTTTGAAACTAATTTGACTGAGCGCTGTTGCTGCCTTAGGCAGCAACAGCACCCGGCCAAATTAGTTTCAAAATATTCAAAGGCAGCAACAGCACCCGGCCAAATTAGTTTCAAAATATTCAACAGCTTACCTGTCACGTTTTTGGAAATTGATAGTCATGGTGTTCAGAGATCGATCGATCGATCGCAACACGAGCGAGGTGTGGGTGGAGCTTAGCTAGAGATGGGCGGGGCATAGCTAAAACCGGGAGGGTCCATTGGTTAGAAATGAGCAGGACACAGTTTACGCTAATATCACACCAGCTACGCTATATCCCCACCCACCCACCACCCACCCACGCACTGACATCACTAACGCGACTACCGCATACCCTACCCGATCCCCCCACCCACCCCACCCCTACCCACCCGTCTCAACCCTTTGAGCATCCCGGAATCGTAATTTTAACGTAAGGACGGATATGCTGAATATTTTGAAACCAATTTAATGAAAACTGTTAGTGTCACGTTGAATACAAAACATTCTTTATAATGTTTCAGAATTTACGTTAATTGGTTTTTTTCTTTCAGGCTCAAGAGGGTTGATGTCGGCCGTGTGCAGAAATATCTTTCATACCACAAAGTACAATTGATTAAGAACACTTAGTAGTACATATACGATGTATCCTTCATTGCCATTTTTGCTTATTATCTTTTAATAGGTATAAAGACGCATTTGTCATATAGACCTATATGCGCTGAAAAGGGTCTTTGATGTTGCTTGTTATCGGTTAATCACAGATGCCGGTATATGTGTGTCAGTAAGATCTGAAGTGGCGCGTCAGACAAAGGCTGTAGCATCTCCAGGAACCGGCTCGATTTGCGCACTATGCCTAATTATAGGCGACTATTTGCTAGTTGAACGCGTCATTTTCGGAATAAAAATGGTCTACTATAGTTAACTACATAATAGTTCACCAGCTAAACGTATCCCTGGATATTGATGAGGTATATATAGGCTTTGTTTATTCCTCCAGACCATTTAGCGAATCAAGAACTCTAGAAATCTAATAATTTACAACATTTATCCAGCTGCTATAGGCTGACATTAGGATAAGGTCAGTGACTACTTACACCATGTCTACTGCATTCCCATCAGTACACAGAACAAGTCAGTCTCAAGCTGCAGATTTTGACTTCAACGTGACTTCTGGTTCAATGAATGCAACAACGCTCAAAGACGGCTTCGATTGGGCCTCGTATCTAGCGGAGTTGACCGCGAGCCCGGTTTTCAAAGTCGCTCTGTTCCTGGCGAGGTTTCACCCGTTTATTCTCGGTGCCATTGGTGTTCCGTGTAACATTCTGTCGTTCTTAATTCTGAAACGGATAAAGCCATTGACATCCGCCATTTTGATCATGATGATTCTGTCCATTGCCGACTCGATGAGTCTGTTGTTGATATGCGCGACTAAAACGATGGGCCGATTTCCGGAATTTGCTAAAATGGACGTTGGTTGTTCCTTGCTTACGTCACTTGCATACTTACTATTGTATATTACAATTTGGTTGGTTGTGTTACTTACAGCCGAGCGCCTTGTTGCTGTGTGTTTTCCAATGGCAGTCGCCCGTATATGTACATTGTCTAACGTTCGTCGAGCCGTCCTCATAGTTTTCATCGTCGATGTCCTCTTCTGCGCCGTTCACACGTTTATGTATGAAGAGAGACAAATGAGCCAAAGTTATGTTTGCGTTGTCAAAGCTAAATATCATCCGTTCATGGCCAAGTGGTTTATCGTTGATGCGGTGGTGTATGTCATGATTCCGTGGGTATCGCTGTGTGTATGCAACTTCGCCATCATTATTAAGCTGAGAACTTCGAGAGCGATTAGTACCGGTAATGTATCGGATGTTTCCATTGGAAACGAGGAGAGTAGACGCCAGAATAGAGCCATAACTGTAATGTTACTAGCAGTATCGTTGACCACCATTATATGCCTAGGGCCTAATGTTATACTATCGTTTTCTGGTGGCAGCGACTGGATCACATCCGTTAGCGGTGATGTCAGAGCTGATGCCATGAAGCGACTAATGGTGTCAATAATTTTGTTCCTCACTTACGCTAATAATGCTGTGAACTTTTTCTTATATGTTATAAGTGGGAGACGGTTCAGAGCTGTCCTTCTTGAAATGATTTCTTCCTGGTTTTGTAAATCTTCAAATCGTGGTCCTACCTACACTAGACATGCATAGAAGATGTGTTCAAACGGACGTAAATCTCGGCGCTAAGATGGGTAGGCATGTACATCCCGCACAAGTCTTATCAGCCAGGTCACCCCGCCCTTCAATAATGGCCTTCATCACTGAGGTATATTTAATACAAAAAACTACAAATATACGTTTCGAACACAGATACTTTTGCTCATTTATAATTGCTTCTTATATCTGATTCAGAATCTTCCGCCTTTTAGATCTTCGTTATTATATTAACCCTCCTGTGTCAACTGCACCTCAAAACGCTACTCATATCAAATAACCGTATAATGGTCAAGTTTTTCAAGAAAATTTTAATTTTTGGAGGCGAAGAGAAGCAAAATTAGGCCTAACATTGAATGAATAGTTTCTGTTGGCTTAAAAATGGGAATTCATCAACACACCTGAGCGGCTGGACTATCAAAAAGTTAACTCAAAGAAATTTCAAATTTGTGCTTGGTAAATGTTCATCTGTATGCCAAGAGAAGGAAATGTCTTGAAATTTTATCACTGGAATGACAAGTTCGAGTGATTCCAGTCGTACTGGGCATTCCTCAAGATCACTGCAGAGGGACGTTTTAAAAGACTTGAACATTATACGGATAAGTTGACACAAGAGGGGTCAAAGGCTAAAAAAACTTTCGTGCACACTAAATGTACATTTCGCCGAATCAGAATGTGTGAGATTGCCACGTTTAATTTGACATAATTCCTAGTGACATATTTCTGCTGCATTCGTAACATCGTGCTTCCAGACAGCTAATTATGGACCTTTTCAGTTTATCCATCAATCATATGACGTTATAATTAACTACGTGACGTGTAGGATAGCCTCATAATCAATGACGTAGATAAGTTCGTCACGAACTATGTGCAGGAGAATCATGGATAGGATTAGTTAGGAGATCCGGTGATTGGAAAGCCTCATTAGGAACGAGTGTCTGAACATATTTAGCAGGTCTGTGCAATGCTGCCCTCTGCGAGCTTTATAGTGCTGGTACCGAGTACAGTAAATTCTACGACTCTCGGTGAAGAGGGGTATGGTGGCTTCCGTAGAACATGGACTAAAGTATCGTCCTGTAGCACGGTTTCTCCCTCTCAATACGCTCTCGTATCGAGTCCCGTGCTTGCACGCTTTTGATGTCTGCGCTAAGTTCATGTATCTTCATAAATGAGGTCAGTCAACTACCACTCAATACAATTGCCTGGTTGTTATTATCATCCTACTAATATATGCCCAATCACATTATTTGAAATTCATGTCTCGCGAGCACTCAATCGATATTGGCACGAAGCCACTCCTCTATTTTTAGATTGATATCTAGATTGAAGCAGGCAGATCTGATTGGCTGCCTCCAGCCCACAAGCGTAATGTTACTTCACATAACAAAAAATCACAGGTCTGCAAGGACGGCCTCGAACGGCGAAGCGATGTGAGTGGGCGCACGTTAGTACGACGGGCCTAACGTAGACCATCCTTTGTTGCGCCACTTTCTGTGACAGTTGGGACCGTATTGCACTATGTGCATAGAGCCTCATTGGAGACTGTGCTGCCTTCCCTACGATGATGGATGATCGTACGAAGGTGCTTGGTGTAGCAGGCATCAAGTTTACCTAGAATTGCCTTTGAAGCCCCAAGCGGTTACAGTTGTGAGCATCGGTGATACAACGTTTGCATCGTACAAGCAAATCTCTGAACCAGATGGATCATTGATCCGCGGATCCTGGTAGTCTGAGGTGTAGCCTACAGATATTGTTTTTCTTGACTGATGTTTCAAGGCATTTAACTTCACTAGACAAGGCCTCGTTTAGATTTGCGTTGAAGGGCCGTCTTATATGGCAACGGAGGATTCAAGTTTATCCATCAATCATATGATGTCATAATCAACTACGTGACGTGTAGGATGCCGTCATAATCAATTACGCTATGAATGACGTAGTTATATTCGTCACGAACGATTACTGGATGATGGGCTAAGCTTTGTTGTACGAATTGAATGTCTTTACTATTTAATAAACATGCGGTTAAATATTTTGAAACTAATTTTACTGGGCGTTGTTGCTACCATAGGCAGCAACAGCGCCCAGTAAAATTAGTTTCAAAATATTCAACATCTTATCGCTATAGTTTTTTGGAAATTGATATTCAGAGAGAGCAGGTATCAATCGATCCCAACATGGCAAAAGCGTGGCTGGAGCTTAGCTAGAGATGGGCGGGGCCTAGCTAAACCTGGTTTCCTGAATTGGCTTGTGGTAACAGTGACAAGCATATCTACGTCAACATTGACATTACCCATTTGGTCGCATGACGCTTATTGAGGAGGCAAATCTGATTCATTCGAATGCAAGTGACCACGTGCGTGTGATTAGAGTTTTGGTATATACCGCCATATGAGTGATGGTCCTGAAGCAATGTTATTGCGTTCGCTTTGCCCATAAGAAAATCAATTTGGTTAAAGAAAGATGTTGTGAAGCGTGTTTCTGCTCTACTTTCTGTGATGTGTCATACCCATGTTGCTCAGTGTGGGCATTGCTGTTTGAGGAGACTGTGAACAACGATAAATGATCATGATAATTGTATATCATTGCTGTTACGTCTGTTCACAGCAACGCGATCACTGGCAGATCCAAAACTTAGGGTGTTGTCATAACCCCCGCTGCAGTTTGAGGCCTGTTTCTGCTCCATGAAAATTAGTTTTGTCACAAATTAGCCCAAGCCAATCCCAAAGACCTAGGTCTCTGGCTTACCTAACAATTTGACTGAGTTATTGATGTAGCCTAGTGGAGGAATCCAGTTTGAGCTAAGCCCCGCCCGTCTTTAGGAGAGCTCCACCCACACGTCGCCTGTGTTGGGATCGATCGATCCCTGAACTCCATGGTCGTCAATTTTCTGAAATCTATACAGGTAAGCTGTTGTATATTTTGAAACTAATTTGACTGGGTGCTGTTGCAGCGCCCAGTCAGCAACAGCGCCCAGTCAAATTAGTTTCAAAATATTTAACAGCATGTTTATTAAATAGTAGACATACAATTCGTACTACAACGCTTTAGTCCATCATCAATTATGCGTTCGTGATGAACTTAATTAAGTCATTCATCACATCATTATTATGACGTCATCCTACGCGTCACGTAGTTTCAGGATTAGGACGTCATATAATTGATGGATAAACTGGAATGGTCAATTGATAATGCAGTAATATCATTTCAAAGAGCATGTGTATTATGGCTTCCATAAAGATTGTAGAAATGAATTCTTCAGAAGGAACTGCCAGCATATTATCGTTATTGAAATTAAAATCAATTATTTCATGTGTGTTTGATATGGGTGTTTTGTGCAAAATATAAACAACTTCATTGCTAGTACTTTGTGAATTTAAGAGTGTCGAACAAAGCCTAAAATCGAAAACAACTTCCATTTTAGACAAGATACCAACAAAGCGAAACCATATAGCTCAACTAAGAACTATCTATATTACGAACGATGTGCATAAAAGCGTAAAACAACTGAAATTCTGACCCTCCAATCCACCGCCACTCCACAATATTATCTGTTTGTACTTAAACTTAGAAAAATAGATTCGAAATAAGAACTCTCTTAGACTTTAGGAAAGATCTTGTGGCTTGGAATCTGGCGCACACGTTTTAATCAGGCGAATCAGTGTTATTATTTTTGACTGGATGTTATGGTTATGGTTATGGTTATGGTTATCCCTTGGTTATGGATTCCGTAACAACGTTTTGTAATTTAGGTATATTAGTTGTTAATTGATTTTATTGGCGGTCCATTCAGAGCGTTGTTGGATGTAAGAGACGTAGGTAGAGATTGGCATCGCATATAAGTAGCCGTGGACGACGAGCCCTGCCCAGGGACGATTGCCCATGGTCGTAGCGTGGTCGTCTGCCTCCCCCAGAGACGATTGCCCGTGGTCTTAGTGACTTAGCGTTGTCGTCTTCCAATCAGACAGGCGGGTTTCAAATCATGGGTGGTAGGCGATCAGATGGCTGACGGGCAACATAGGCAATCTCCTTCACTCACTGATGCCAGCTTTGTTTAGATTTTAGAAAGGCTTGTGATGAAAACCTGGAGTTTTGTGCCAGTGTTTTGTGTTGGTAAGGGATCTATATGGGAACACAGTCCCTTTGTCTTCAGTTGACCAATTAATAACTTGTTCCTGCAACCTAAGAATTCCATTTTAAGGCATTTTCAAGAAGAACTGGATTAGTGATTTGTGTTTCCAACTGGCATAGATCTTGTCAGAGTCCATGCGGAGTAGCTAGTTATCGTCTGTGAGGGAAGACGTATCAAGTCTAACAAGACTATCACCGTGAAGTCGTGAAAGGGGACGTGTCTGCACACCAAAATGGTTCCAATGAACAGGGGTACAGGCTAAGTCTGACCGGTTCGTGGTGTCATTGACTTGTGCCGAACACTGAGACATCCTTAGCAGTGCTGCACATGGTACAAGAAACCCATCATTGTCTGCTGGCCACATAGGCGATATCCACAGTGCGCAACCAGTGTCTGACTCCCAATACCACCAAGCGAACAGAGCTCCGTTTTTTCAAGTGAGACCCTTTTGGCTGACCAACAAAATTCTTAGAATTAGTTCAAATTGTGGCCGGAAAGTAATGTTGAACACATGTCTAAGTCGAAACCACTTGATGTGTTCTCAGACACAGTGAAGAATAGGGCATCTCAAAGTTGTCTAAGGCAGGGAGCGCCAGCAGCTAGTTAAGTGTGTGTGTGTTGTGTGCGTTGTAGCCTCCTGGGGTGCGCACTGGTTCATCCAATCATCTCACTCCGTGGCACCGCCGGTGCACAGTGTGCAGGAGCGGGTCTGCTGGTTAGCTACAGATCTCGGGGTTACGGATCTAGTATCGCGTCTCTCCGGAACGTACACAGACCGACTTTGTGAACCGGGGCCGTGCGACCATTGTCACCGAGATTGAACCACACCATATCGTCTCGGCTGTTCATATCACTGGTGTGGCGATCCATTACTCAATTTAGGAGTCATAATTAAATGATTAAAGTAGAAACAAACAATGGTACTCGTTTGCTACTATGAGAGAGAATATAAGTACATAGAACTGAGTTGGTGTCTCGCCTATCATGGTCCTCGCCAGAGGTACCCCACCAATCTTTGATTGGTCTAATCCATGAGGTATCCCCGCAAAGGAGAGTTCTAATGCAGCTACTTGTTGAGTTTAATATAAACTATTATACCCTAACACAAATATTATTGTTTGCGAGAGGAAAGTGCCTCACGCGGGCCTCCGTCACAGGAAAATATCTTCAACGCTGAAGCGGAGGAAGAGAGATGGCAAAATGGGCCACTCTCTTGTTCAACAATATGCTACGGTGTGGAAAGTGAGTCAACCTAGTGAAATTATAAGTTATAGTGAAGCACGCTGTATTACGTGAAGATGGGGTGGATGATTTCCACAGAATTCAACACCGTCACCTTATGTAAGTTAAAGATACTGTATTTGTAGTTGCCGCTTTATTTATGCAGTCCTTCTGCTAGGTCCTATCCTATCATTTAGTTTTTAGGTCCATGTTTTATGCTTAGGCCGCAAGTGGCTGGGATTCCTACCTATCTTTAGTATACGACCCTGACTGGCGGAAATGCTCGGTTCCTTCTTTTTCTTTTCGATCGCTGGTATCACACTTGGAGAGCCGTTCTCAGGATGAAATCTGTGGTTTTCTGCAGTTCTTCCACAGGCCCATATGGTCACCTTCAAAGAGCACCCCCCTCAGATAGACAGCATGCGGACATGTCACGAGGTGGCAGGTGGCGGCTTCAGAATCATATAACGATCCTGTTACTTACCACACCGCAACCACATACAACAACAGAGGGACAAGTCACATTTACATAAGCATTTAAAAGCACATATAAGTTTATGGTGGGGAGTAAGAGACAGATATCCAACTATAGTGACCTTTGCGTGAGGGCGTGGTGGGTTTTAAGACTGCACCCAGTCACTTTGGAGAGTTAGATGGAGATCAGTGTCCTGTCCGTCACCTAACATGTCAGGGGCGGACAATGTGAGATCCGAACCCTGGGACTAACATTTACCTGTCTTTAGGGTTATGTTTAATGCCCAGAGATGCACTGCTGGCCGGTTAAATAATATATATGTTTTCGCAGTGCTTCATACTTTGGCATGGATATCTAAGCTAACCAGTATCCGCAGATACAGGGGGAATGTTGGCAGTCATCGACACTTTGGTCCTCAAAGCTCCGAAACCCCAATAGTTTCAAAGTCAGCTTGAACTAATATGGCGGAGGGAGGTCCAGACAATTATTACGCCTTGCGGCTGGAGGAGCATAGACAGAGACAATCACTCATATATAAATAAGGAGGCCCTAAGGTACATGGCCAATTTATAAAACCTAGCCAGTGTGCGGTGTTACATATCCGCTACATCCGGAAAAATGACTTACACAAAATGTCTCTTAAAGAGTGATCGTCCCTAACTATTTTTAAATCTATCCTATTGAGCTAATATAGCCAGGTTTAGTCGGTCACATGTCAGGTTCGCATAATGAGAACATGAATAGTGGCCTCAGTGAAAAAGTGATGCTGTGGGAAAAAAATGTGCGTTTTATTGTTACTGAATAGTGTAGCCTCGCGAACTATGGTCCTAGTATTTTATATAAAATAATCAAAACAAGTAACTAGGATGGATATTGCCATAAATAACTAACTATCACAGTATAGACAAAATGTGAGGTCACATGACCTTGCGGTGCTTGTTAGTCATAAGCACAAAAATAAAGATAATATGTACAGTAAAAAGATATAAACTATTAAATGCGGACTCAAACGATCGGAGCGGTACCTGTTAGTCATCAGTACCTGTAAATAAATACATGAATACAATAGTACATTGTTACTACTAATAATAATGTAGCGGAGAACCTATTAGTCATCGGTACGGAAAACGTTCTTGTATCACTGTAGATGTAGCGTCACTTTTGCGGAAAGCGAGATGGCACGATTCCGAAGTTAGCTGCTATGAAGTATCCGCAGACGAACTGTTGATGCGGGTCATTCTCAAGAACGGGTCATTCTCAAGAACTGCGAAGAACGATTGCGGATGTGGATGGCTAGTAGATAGTCACGTTATGTTTACACATCTTAATTTAAGCGGGGTTAAGAAAGTTCTGTACTTACCATCTACACAAACCTACACAAAAGAAGAGCATTACTTCCCCTAAATTTAGGTGCACGCCATTTCCGGATGCTTGGTCAGTAGCAAACAAAGTTATATATATATATATATATATATATATAGGATTACCGCATTCAAACATAATTGTATTTCTTAACAATCTTCAGGTGTAGCGAATTTATTGATAATGTTCCCTAACCTAACAACAACTGTATACACTATAATGGCAACAATTACTGTGCGCGTCATCAAGGAAAGGGAGGTAACTGATGATACGTTGAATTCTCTTACGTTAGGAAGCGATAAAAAGCGCGGGGGGGGGGGCACACATAAGCAATTGCGCTCCCACATATCCGTTGATGTATGCAGATGGCCCTGATAGCTAAATTTTTAGATGCTTGGAAGCGAGGGGTGTGGTTTTGATTGCCGCAAATACAGATAGATGCCAGCAATGGATATATCCGATCTGTCACACAAGTATATGATGTCATAATCAAATACAAGACATGTAGGCCGTCATAATCAAAATATGTAATGAATGACGTATCTAGGTCCGTCATGAATGTTGAATAGACAATCGAGTGTATGAATTGTATGTCTTTACTATTTAAGAAACATTCTGTTGAATGTCTTGAATCTAATTTGACTGGGCGCCGTTGCTTCCATAGTCAGCAACAGCGTTGTTCAACATAACCCAGGTAAATTAGTTTCAAGATATTCAAAAGCTTTCCTGAATATTTACCTTGAAAATGAGATTCTGGGAAGCCGGAGTTCAAAAGCATATAACTTGATACCAAGACGCACACAGCATAGGCAGAGCTTAGATAGAAATGAGCGTGGTTGCTGGGCATACCTATGAATGGCATCCCTCTATTGCAGTCACATACACATGGCAGGCAAGAGGGTAGGGTCACCTACAAGCTACTCAAGCTCATCAGGGACACTGACACCTGACTGTCATACAAAAAGGCCCTCAGGGAGCAGATAGCTAACATCTGACTCAGCTCTGATCCAAACGAAGACCTAACCAAAATACTCGAATGTATGGAATCATCAGCCACAAGCACGATCGGAGTTATCAAAAATAACAACCTAACTAGGTATGCTGATGACCCTGTAGTAGACGCAATAACATTCTGCGCCGCATCAGAGAACACTTTAAAGACCTTGCTATTCAACGAGGTAGACCCCCTAGAAGATGAAATAACAGCCATGGATGACTGTCACAAAATGTTTCTGGTAGCCTGAGCCCTGACAGTTACTGACTACACACCACCACTCACCGTACATAAATCTGAAGGATACTTTATTGGGACCGACCTGGGCAAAGCGGACGCAATTCGAGAATGGTTCAAGGAACAGTTCGCAGACCATGATGAGCCTTTGCGCCTGTTTTCACGTGACACCAGTTGAGAAGGCGCTGAAAGCCCTGAAAAGTGGACGTGAAGCCGGACCTGATGAGATGATCAATGAACTATTCAAAAGTCAAATACGCAAGTGGCATTATCTCAAATTCGATCACGCACATAATCAATTCATCCTTTCTGCACCATCTTCCCATCGACGCTGTAGGCCAAGGCACCATTATCGTGCTACATAAGCCCAAGAAGCCTCCCACCACCACAAGATATGCAGCCCATTGTGATCCTCACCAGCATATGGAAAACCATATCCAATGTTACTCTATGCGGGGCTCAACGTCTGCTTGTCAGTAGTCATGTCCAAACACTGGGATTTTCACTAAATTGTCATCGACATGTCACGATCCTTCGACACAATTAAACCCTCAAAGATCCGAGACATACCACACCAGGCAACTGAGACTACAACTTGCAGACACCAAGCTGAGAGTACAAGTCAAGACAGTGAATTATGTACAGTTTGAGACACCAGTCGGCTCCACAGAGGGAGATGGACTATCCCCTGTGCTTTTCACTTGCTACCTTGAAATCTGTGCAGGAAAATTCCACAAGACCATACCTCTTACACTCCCCCACCCCCAATCACTTCCCAACCCACCACCCTCCCCCCCCCCACCTCAACATCAGTGTGGCTGATGAAGCTCAGGCGATCTGAGCGAAATATTCCAAGTGGTAGTAAATTAGCTTCGGCTTGTTTAAAAATGTCTAATTATGAATCCGTTGCTAGGTGACAACACGACGCCCACCGGGCCTGTGCCACTCACCTGGAGCACCATCAATTCTTGTCAAAATTGTTGCTGGGTGATTTAGCAGTCTTTTAAATGAGTTTGTGGACATTTTTGCAAGTACAATATGGCCGCCAAACACACTACATTTGGATTGGCCCACGGCACCCATGTTTTTTTGATGGAGCAACTTCCCTTGAACAAACTTTGATGGCCCTTAGTCCCTGATCATATCTCCCAAATTTCGGCCTGATCCCTTCAGCAATTCTGGGGAAGTTGTTTTTGGGAAAACTAGGTCATCCAAGATGGGCAACATTTGGTCAATCAAGTCTTCTTGAACAAACTTGGCTTACCTCTTTCCCTAGATGACGTTTCATGAGTTTAGAATCGATTCCTCAAGAGGTTTCGGAGATTTTAAAATACATTTCCTAAAATTGGCCAAAATCCAAGATGGCCGCTGGTCAAATTGGCCGATTGGCTCCATTTGAACGAACTTGGAACCCTATGCCCTAAGGATGCTTCCTGTCAAATATAATTGAAATCGGCCCAGAGGTTCTTGAGAAGTTGTTTAAAGGAAAAGTTGACGGACGGACGACGGATGGACACACGATGGATGGTTGCCACGCCATAAGCTCACTTGGCCTTTCAGGCCAGGTGAGCTAATAATATATTTGGACTGAGAAAGACTAGGGTTTTTTTCAGAGGTTTAGCTTACAATTGTTCCCTATTCTGTAAGAGCACAATATTCTGTATTTTATTATGTGTAGTGATGAACTATATTAAACAATTCTGACCTAGGCAACAAAAGGTTCGTGTCAAATTACTTCATAAAAATATTCAATAGAAAATTCACTTTGTCCTTTTTGGTCAGCTAGTGTTAAATGGTTAATTATATTTAATTTGTATCAAGATTATTGTTACTCAGGGTATCGTATAATTTACTCTATTATACTGATTATTACATAAATCTTTCATTAACATTACTTTATTGTATAATTTCCATACTTTCTGCCTCAGAAAATGCTTGAGCATTAGCTAGCCGGTATCAATCTGCAATTGGGGGGTTGCGTGTAGTGGCTGGTCAACAAATGTAGTAATATTTTCTATGTCTAAAAATCATTACACCAGTGTCTAAAAATATAACTAATCCTTTAATGACCAGCCCAGCGCAAACGGGCTTAACCAGTGGTCTTGAGGAATATCCATTTACACGCCAAGAGAAGACCTTTTCTAAAATTTTACCACTGGAATGACTGGCTCGATAATCGAGCCAGTCATTCCAGTGGTAAAATTTAAAAAACATGGCCTGCGAATGGGAATTCAATAAGCAAATTTTTTTATTTTTCTTAACAAATATCGGCCATTAACATGTTAAGTATTGTTGTTGCCTATCTAGTCGGACAGTTAGTCGAAATGAAGTGGTTGTCTGCTGACCGTATACTAGATTATGTATGCGAAGCAACATCCTACATGTCTATCCTGACAATCATCTTAGACAAACTTCTTAGATCTTGAGAGATTGCCTTATGTTATCTGAGCATATTATCTTTGTTGTTTTGTATAAAAACAATTATAAATATTATCTAAAATAAATATTTCAATATCTGAGCAATAATATTTTCATCTAAACCACCATGGTTATCATCGATCAAACAGAGTTATCAGTGTCTCTCGGCTCTAACTGAGATAATGCTCTGATATTACCAGCTATATAATCCTTGCAGACTACATTTTCCAAGCGGTTTAACTCTGGACCTGCTGACTATTTTGAAAACAACACCAACAACTTTCAGTCAAATTGTTTTCAAAATAGTCAGCAGGTCCAGAGTTATTGTCTGGTGGCTGGCAGCAGTCAGGCAGTTAAATGAGACAACGCATCTACCTGGCCATCCATCAGTACAATTTACCGGAGACAAAGATAGATGTAATTATCTTGTTTTATGTTTGAATATCCCACCCCACCACACCCCATCATCTAAGGCTGGGTATCCCACCCTAACCTCACCCCATCACCTACAACAGCTTTGCAAGGAAACATGCTGACTGAAGGCTGTCAAGAAGGATGAAAAGGATAAAAGATGAATAGACTTGATATTATCTATTTGCTACAAACAGTAATGTGTACATAGTAGAGGAGTGATCTATGTACAAAATTGCAGTGAAATAAATTTAGATTGGAGCAATGCTTACTGTCTAGTCCGAGTCTGCTCCTGCCTTATGACAGATGTTTAGATAGACATAAACGACATCATCATGTCACAGTTGAGGGATACATTGCTAGCTAAGCCCCACCCCTTTCTACCTAAGCTTCACCCACGCTTTGCCAATGTTGAGATCGATCAAACCCTGAACTCCCAGAATCCCAATATCAAGTTAACTATACAGGTAAGCTGTTCAATATTTTGATACTAATTTGACTGGGTGCTGCTGCTCTCTATGGTATCGATCTGCTTATGGCAGCAACAGAGACAAGTCAAATTTGTTTCAAAATATTCGACACTTTATTAAATAGTAAACTTCCAATTCGTACACTTGATGGACTATTCAATGTTCCTGATCGATCTAGATACATCATTCACTACGCATTTTGATTGTGACATCATCCTACATGTGAGGTAATTCACTACGAAGTCATATAGTAGAGTGACCGATTCCGTATTCCTACAAGTTTAGAAATAGATACCATTTGAATTTGAAACTTGATGACTGAAGGAGACTATTTACAATGCACCAAATGAAGGTTAGGTTGTTTTCACAGAGCTCCCGAAAGACAGAAATTCCCAAGTCTCGGAATGACTCTGATACTCTTGAAATGATCTTTCTGAGCGATTGTAATTATTGAGCAACGTGGAAAAATGCTGAGAGAGTATTGAATACTCTCAGCATTTTTCCACTTTGACTATTGTATTTGGGGAGACTACTGACCTGACTGATACGGTCTGATCTGAACCCGACATGAATGCAAATTGAAGCAATCTTATTGAGCTGAAGTACCAATTTCAGGGAAGTAACTCCGGAAAAATATAGACACATTCCGTTGTAATGTAACCCCAAGAAATGCCATGTTCCGAGATGGTCACTTAGCAGATGAGGCGAATCCACATGGGTTTTCTGAAGCTATGCTCCGGAAACTTGGTTTTTTTAATGTTTTAAGTTTCCCATAGGAAGTAACTCCGGTGAATATGGACAAATTTAGATGTAACGCAATACCAAGCAGTCTTCGCCAGAGGTTCACTTATCTAACGGTAATTTATCAAAATGCACATGTGCTCATTAGTTATTCTCCAGAACCAAATCCGTAATGGATAAACGTATGCACCCGCTGATGCAGGTAAGCTGTTGAATATTTAGAAACTAATTTGACCTACAGCCATGTAATATTCAAATATGA
Organism: Chaetoderma sp. LZ-2023a; assembly: GCA_034401795.1. NCBI lineage: Eukaryota > Metazoa > Mollusca > Caudofoveata > Chaetodermatida > Chaetodermatidae > Chaetoderma > Chaetoderma sp. LZ-2023a. The sequence continues at coordinate 27,257,476 of CM067371.1, forward strand.
GTTTTGTTATCGAGCTACGTCCTTTTGGTTGTGACATCAGCTAACTATTGTCATAACTGATATTATGAGATCAGGTACTTGTGACAGATCAGAACACTCAATTCTTTTGTTCCACATGGATGATGTCAGGGAAACAATAACACGGTGAATGTTTGCAATCAGTGGTGAAGTCAAAAATTTTGAGGAATCAGTGGACTAGGGTGTAGCTACAGGAGAACTGAGAGGGGCTACTATAGGTTTCCTATAGGGTCTGTCTGCCAGTCATCAGAGCTTTAATCTCCGGTGTGCACGGGTAACGCGACACAACTATTTGTTATAGATCTTTTATTGATTAGTTAACCCTTTAACGCTCAAATTTGGTTAAACAAATCAATATATTTGCTTATTGAATGTCCATCTGCAGGCCAAGAGATGACTATTTTTTTTAATTGAGCACTGGAGTGACTGGCTCATTTATCGAGCCAGGCATTTCAGTGGTAAATTTTCAGTCTTCTCTTGACCTGCAAATGGACATTCAATAAGCAAATATTTCGATTTTTTTAAAACCAAATTTGACCATTCCAGTGTTAACTTTCAAAAAGTCTGCTTCTGACCTGCAAATGGACAGTCCTCAAGACCCCTGAAGAGGCTGGTTTTGGCCGGCTTGACCATTTAAGGATTAATATGGACTAACAAATTTATTCTCATCATCCTCAACCTGGTATATAAAGCCAAAGGACGGATCAATTTTTAGCCATGCCACACCCAATTCTAGCTAAGATAGACCCATTTTTTATGGGTGCAGGAATCAATTTAAAACCTCGAGACCTGCATTCCCAGAATCTAAATTTCAAGTTAACTATATACCAGGTAATCTGTTGGTAACCGAGCCAGTCATTCCAGTCATAAACTTTCAAAAAGAACTTTCTCTGGACTTGAAAATGGGCATTCAATAAGCATATATTTTACTTTTCTTATGTAATCTGGACTATAAAATGGTATAATCTAGCAAGAAATAGTGACAGGGTAGAAATAGTTGAGTGATGGATGACAGACACATCATACTGTCTAATTATTTAATGAACAATTTAGCCAAAACCAGCTTCTTGTTAACAAGAGGCCCAAGGGGCCTGTATTGCTCACCTGGACCATAGGCATTTCAACTAGAATGCTCTTTATCAACAAGATGGCCACCAAACCGTTTATCTGAGTTTCGAAAATTGCAAATTTGAGATCAGAATACCAAAAAAACAACATAAAACCAATTTTGGCCTCAAAATCCAGCAAATAAAAAAATCCAATATGGATGCCAAACATGCTATATTTTGATTGGCCCATGGGTGTCCAGGTTTTTTGACGGATCAACTTCCCTTTAACAAACTTTAATGGCCCTTGGTCCCTAATCATATCTGCCAAATTTCGGCCCGATCCCTTCAGCGGCTCTGGAGAAGTCGTTTTCGCTACAACTAGGTCAACCAAGATGGTCGCCAAACCATTTGACAAATCAAGTTCCATTGAACAAACTATTGCCCTAAATCATCTTTCATCAGGTTTGCATCAATCCCACAAGCGGTTTCGGAGAAGATTTTTAGACATTTCTAAAAATCGGCCAAAATCCAAGATGGCCACTGGCCCAATTGGCCGATTGGCTTTGTATGAACAAACTTGAATCTCTACACCCTAAGGATGCTTCCTGCCAAATATAATTGAAATCGGCCAGGTAGTTCTCGAGAAAACATTTTAAATTTCCCATTGCATTAGTATGGGAGCTTTTGGCGGAAAAATGATCCAAGATGGCTGCCAAACCGTTTATCCGACAGTTTCGAACATTTCAAATCTGAGCTCAGAATACCCAAAAAAACATACAAAACCAATTTCGGCCTCAAAATCCATCAAATAAAAAAATCCAATATGGCCACAAAACATGCTATATTTTGATTGGCCCACGGCGGCCATTTTTTTTACGGATCAACAAATTTTAATGGCCCTTAGGCACTAATCATATCTGCCAAATTTCGGCCCGATCCCTTCAGCGGTTCTGGAGAAGTCATTTTCGCTACAACTAGGTCAACCAAGATGGCCGCCGAACCATTTTACCAATCAATTTCCCTTGAACAAACTTGGCTCAGCACTTGTCCTAAATCATATTTCATGAGGTTTGCATCAATCCCCCAAGAGGTTTCGGAGAAGATTTTTAAAGACATTTCTACAAATCGGCCAAAATCCAAGATCGGCTTCATTTGAACAAATTTGAATCTCTATACCCTAACGATGCTTGCTACGAAATATAATTGAAATCGGCCGAGCAGTTCTCGAGAAGAAAACATTTTAAATTTCCCGTTGCATTAGTATGGGAGCTTTTGGCGGGAAAATGATCCAAGATGGCTGCCAAACCGTTTATCCGACAGTTTCGAACATTTCAAATCTGAGCTCAGAATACCCAAAAAAACATACAAAACCAATTTCGGCCTCAAAATCCATCAAATAAAAAAATCCAATATGGCCACAAAACATGCTATATTTTGATTGGCCCACGGCGGCCATTTTTTTTACGGATCAACAAATTTTAATGGCCCTTAGGCACTAATCATATCTGCCAAATTTTGGCCCGATCCCTTCAGCGGTTCTGGAGGAGTCATTTTCGCTACTAGGTCAACCAAGATGGCCGCCGAACCATTTTACCAATCAATTTCCCTTGAACAAACTTGGCTCAGCACTTGTCCTAAATCATATTTCATGAGGTTTGCATCAATCCCCCAAGAGGTTTCGGAGAAGATTTTTAAAGACATTTCTACAAATCGGCCAAAATCCAAGATCGGCTTCATTTGAACAAATTTGAATCTCTATACCCTAAGGATGCTTGCTGCGAAATATAATCGAAATCGACCGAGCAGTTCTCGAGAAAACATTTTAAATTTCCCGTTGCTTTAGTATGGGAGCTTTTGGTGGGAAAATGATCCAAGATGGCCACCAAACTGTTTATCCGACAGTTTCGAAAATTGCAAATTTGTGATCAAAATACCGCAAAACACATACAAAACCAATTTCAGCCTCAAAATCCCTCAAATAAAAAATCCAAAATGGCCACCAAACACGCTATATTTTATTGGCCCACGGTGGCCATATTTTTTGACGTATCAACTTCTCTTGAACACACTTCTTCTAATCATATCTGCCAAATTTCGGCCCAATCCCGTCAGTGGTTCTGGAGAAGTCATTTTCGCTACAACTAGGTCAACCAAGATGGCCGCCAAACCATTTGACCAATCAAGTTCCCTTGAACAAATTTGGTTCAGCTCTTGCCCTAGATCATATTTCATAAGCTTTGCATCAATCCCCTAAGCGGTTTCAGAGAAGATTTTTTAAAGACATTTCCTAAAATCGGCCTAAATCCAAGAAGGCCGCCGGCCAAATTGGCCGATCGGGTTTATTTGAACAAACTTGGATCCCTATGCCCTAAGGATGCGTCCTACCAAATATAATTGAAATTGGCCGAGTGGTGCTTGAGAAGTTGTTTAAAGGAAAAGTTGATGGACGGACGGACACACGATGGACGGTCGCCATGGCATAAGCTCACTTGGCCTTTCAGGCCTGGTGAGCTAAAAATAGTTTTCTCTTGATCTGTCTGACTATTTTAATCAACCAGACAATAATTTCAATAGGCAACAACTCTGGATCTGCTGGATATTTTGAA